>PVJA010001325.1:55941-130487 GCA_004027025.1 Myocastor coypus
CTTCTCCTTATCTTTTTTACTAGTACCATTGGCAGTAGCCTCCTTGGTTTTGGGTTTCTTCTCTCTCTTTTTTTTTTTTGTGGGACCAGGGTTCGAACTCACGACCTTGCACTTGCCCAGCAGGCACTTGTGCCTCGGAGCTATCTCCCCAGCCCCCGAGTTTCTTCTCTTTAGTGTCTGGCTTGTCAGTTTTTTTGCTTTGCTTGCCATCTTGCGAGATGGGAGAGAGCTGTATTTTCTTTTTAAGTGCAGCTTCTTCTTGTTGGTAGTTGTCAAGTTTTCTGCTGTGTCTTCGTTGTGTTAGCCCCCGTTTCCAAAGAAGCATGCTGGTGACATTTGTTTTTCACTCATTTTGCTTTGGGTTAGCTTGTGGGCCTCTAAAATGAGCCGAGACAAGTGCATAGTGTAGGGAAAAGGCATGGATGAACGTAGTCAAAAAAACAAGGGGTGCCCCATACGTGAATTAAAATAAGTGCTGGATTCTGACTTAGTGCCTGCTGCTGGAAGCAGCTGAACAACAAAGAACATCTACTCACTTGCCACGCTAAAGCCTGCCACCAGCTACAGCTTAATTGTCGCTTGCCACTCCCTGAGAGCACCTTGACAGGAATTAGCAAGCAATGGATTTATGATGGTCAAACCTCTCCGATCATGTAAATCTCTATGTGCCACTACTTCCCAGCTCTAGCTCACTGCCTCGGCTCCACCTCACATCATAGGGCATTAAGTTCTCAAAAGGAGCACACAACCCAGATCTCTCTTCTGTATAGTTCCCAGTAGGAGAATGTGCTGCTATGAGAATCTAATGCTCCTTCTGCTATGACCGGAGGTGGAGTTCAGGAGGTAATATGAGTGATGGGGGTGTGGCTGGAAATACCGATGGAAGTCTTGTTGGGCTGCCTGCTGCTCACCTTCTGCTGGGCAACCTGGTTCCTAACAGGCCACAGACTGGTCCATGTCTTGGAGTTGGGAAGGTCTGATTTGCTGTGCTGCTGAGCTATGATGTTTGGGCAAGTTAGGTCCATTAAATACATACAATACTGTTTCAGCCCATTTCTGTTGCTGTAACAAAAAAACCTGTGATGGTATACTTTTTAAAAGAATAATTTATTTAGCTCACTGTTCTGGAGAAGGGGAGTTCAAGAGTATGGCACTGGCTGCTGTTTTACATCTAGTGAAGGCCTTGTTGCTGTGTTGTAACATGGCAAGACCAAGCAAGCCTTCAGCTCAGGTATCTCTTCCTCTTCCTATAAAGCCACTGATACCATCATGGAAGCCTCACCGTCATGAGTTCATCTAATCTTAGTTATCTCTCAAAGGTCCCACTAACGTAAGAATATTAGCATAGGAATATTATTAACAAAGGAATAGTATTAACATAGGAATTCAGGGGTTAAATTTCCCTTGTGTGAATTTTGGGGAACACTCTGAGACTGTGGCAAATATTTTCAACATAGAGTGAGCTTATCCAGACACTTCACCCCATGGTATTTCTGTCTAGCCAGTACTGTCTTTGTCTTATTGCTCTTCACTGTCCAGAAGCCATGGCTGGACGAGAGGTCTGTATAATGTGTACCAGAGTTCTCATGAAGAAACAGCAGCCTGAAGAGTCAGGCACCCTCAGAAAGGGCATTTCTAGCTAGTGTTGCTGCCCATGGTGTCGTGCAACCTGTGGCTCTGTACCCTGTCTCCCAGGCTACCCTGTCACCTATGTGGGTCTAGGGAACAGCAACAACAGGAACCCTGAAAGAGAAATGTACCCAGGAAGGGTTCAGGGCCAGGGAAGAGATACAAGTAAGGTAATAGCTGAGTACCCTGCAAAGAAAGGTCACATGGCTGGCTGTGCTCAGAAACTAACGCAGCTTCACACTAAAGGATTCACTCATGATCTTGATCCTACCCTCATGACCTTGTCTGAACCAGACATACTGGGTGTGATCAAAATATATAGTGAGTGCTTGTATGTAGAAAGCTTTATGACAGCAAAAGATACATTGCCATAAATCCCCTTCAAAATACTCCCTAAGCTACAAATAGACTTATTCTACCAATCTTGCCACTTTTCAAAGGGACTATTTTGAGGGTGTTTACAAGGTCCGAGAAAGAATATAGTGAATGTCATTGCTGAGTGCCACTCACGGGACAAGCAGGCTCATGAATACATTGCAGTGAGCCCTCGCTGACGTCATACACCGAACCTGGCACCAGGCCACTTTTAGCTCTTTCTCAAAATCTATCTGAGCACAAAAGGAAGCATTTTGAATCAGTCAGAACATCAAAGCATCCATGACAGTGCAACTAAAGACACCCATGAAATGGAAACTGCAGAACTGCTTCAGAAAGTGACAAAGAGGGCTGGAGAGATAGCTCAGCAGTCTAATCACCTGCCTGGTGAGCACGAGGACCTGAGTTCGATCCCCAGTACCACATGCCACGGCAGCCCTAGAACCCCAGGTGAGCCTTGAGGGCCACCAACACTGAGTGTGGTGGCGCACACACTGGGGAGGCTGAAAACAAGAGGATCGTTATGAGTCTGAGTTGCATAGTGAGACCCTGTGCCAAATAAATAAAAGATTAAAAAAAGAAAGTGACAAGAGTGATGGGATAGGTGTGTCCAAAGTGGGAGGATATATTTTATGGAAGATTAAAGGCAAGGTATCTTTTACTGTAATACGTTTAAAAAATTAAACATGCATCATAGCTTTTGAGCAACCTTGTAGAGCTGGCCTGTGGCAATTCTGACACTTTACCTCATTCTTTTCAGGAACATATCTTAGTTCTTTAGTTTACTTCACCACGTTTTAGTCTGACATACTCATTCCAAGTGAAAGCACTCACTCCTCCACCTGCACTACCAATAGTGATTTGTTCTAAAGACCATCTGTGTCACCTTCTCACCAAGACCCCACACAAAATGCACTCCTTTAGACCCTTATTTATCCATGATAGGCTAGTTTAATATGGGATTCTTGGAGGAAAATTCTTTTTTTTTTTTTTTTCCAGAACCTAGAAGATCTCCTCTAGCCTATACTTTTGACTACTGCTGCTGGGGAGGGGTCTGTTTTCAGTCTAATTGTCATTCTTTTTGTGGTACTCATTTCTTCCTGGTACTTTTAAAATGTGTTAATCAACTCTTCATCATGGTGATAAAATACCTGAGGAAAACAACCTCAAAAGGAAGAAAGGTTTATGTTCATGGTTACTTGGCCAGTTTCTGTGGTAAGGTAGAAGAAACACTATGGCAAAAGGGTATGGCGGAGCAAAGCTGCTCCTCTCCAGGAGGCTGCCCCTCCAAGTATGGCTCCTGGGGACCTATTTCCTCCAATTAGGTCCCACCTCCTAAAGTGTCCACCACCTACCAATATCTTGTTCAGTGATGAATCCATCCATAGATTAAGCCATTTGTGATGCCAGAGCCTATATGATCTGATGATCCATCCTCCCACAGCCCCGCCTAGGAATGCTGTCACACTGGGGACCAACCTTTAAATACATGAGATTTGGGGGGACATGTCAGATGCGAATTATAGCAGTCTTTGTCTTCAGTGTCATTTAGTTTTACCATGATGTGCCTTCATTCTAAATTTGTCCTTCTTAGGACTCTGTGCATCATCAGTGTGCAGATTTATTTCCTAGTTCTGACACTGGTCCGTGGTCAGGTCTTGAATTTGTTCTGTTCTCACCTAACGGGAACTCCTGTTTTATGTATGTTGGTCTTTCTTAGCCCTTCTCACGCTAATCTTCAAGAGTCTTAGCCTCACATTTTTTCCTTGTTGTTGCACCCCTGTGCTGCCTTTCATGAAATTTGTTCAGATGTCTTTTCTGGTTTTCTAGTTTTTCTTTCAGCAGCAACTAATTTTCTATAAGATCCATCAACTGAGCTTCTATTTTATATTGGGGTAAAGGTATTTTTGAAAGGCTATTTGATTTATTTTGAAATCTTTTACTTTTAAACAATTCTCTCTCTCTCTGTCTCTCTGTCTCTCTCCCTGTCTCTCTCTGTCTATCTCTGTCCCTCTGTGTCTCAGTCTCTGTCTCTGTCTCTCTCTCATCTCCCTCTCTCTTGTAGAGGGTCTGAGCTCAGAGTTTTTGCACTGAGCCACATCCAGCCTCTTAAAAAGTTTTCGTTTTGAGACTGGGACTGGGTCTCATTAAGTTGCCCCAGGTTGAGCTCAAAGTTGGAATTTTTCTGCCTCTGCCTCCTACAGTTCCCCTTTCTGCCTCTTGAATAGTTTTAAGTATACTTATTATCAGTCTTTTTCAAAGTTTCTAGATCTGACCATTCCTGCTAATATAGTGCTTTGTATTCTTGGATCATTCATAGTTACTATTTTTTCCCCTGTGCTAGATATTGATCCCAAGGTCTTCACACTAAGCTATAGCTCTGGTCTATTTTTTAATTTCAAGACATGGTCTCACTAAGTTGCTCAGGCTAGGGTGTTCTGCCACTGAACTATATCTCAGACATTTATTAAATTTTTGAGGGGCTTGCTAAGTTGCCCAAACTGATTTTGAACTTGTAATCCTCCTGCCTCAGCCTCCTCAGTAGCTGTAACTATAGGAATATACTGCCACACTCACCCTAATTTTAATTTTTTTGAGACAGAGTTGCTCACGCTGGTCTTGAGTTCCTGAGTTCAATTAATTCTCCTGCCTAGTGAGTAGCTGGTGCTATGTATGTTCTATGGTGCCTGGATTAATGTTAACTTTTAGGTTTGACGTTCTAGACCTGATGAATTCTGTATATTCAAATCTCATGTTTATTCATCCTTGAGGCTAGGGTTTTAGTTTCTCAAAGGTGACCTCCTTTTCCCCATTGTCCCAGAAGGATAGAAAACATCTTTACCAGTCCCCTTTGCACAGGACAGCTCTTCCAACCTTGGTCTTTAGGGGAAGGGAATCAGCTACAGCTCAGCACCTCAGGGGGTCCAGGAAACACAACCTATCCCCCATCCTCTGCCTCAGTTCTTCAGCCTTTCCTAATTTTTCTAGTCTAACACCCTGGGCAACTTGTGGTTCTAGAGTGACTATTTATGCCCTGAGCACATCTCCTTGATCTTCCCTGGGAGGAAAGCTATCAGCCAGCACTACCATTTGCCATCTCACAGGCCCCCTCTCCTGGCTCCAAGCTCTGTGCTACAGTCATTTCCAGAACTCAGATGAGGGTCTTAGGGTACAGAGCCTTCAGACAAGAACCACACATTCTGAGACTGGGCGTGGTGGCATAAGCCTGTAATCCCAGCACTTGGGAGGCTGAAAATAGGAGGATCACTATGAGTCTGATCTGTGTAGTGAGACCCTGTACTAAATACACAAAAAACAAACAAAAATAAATTTTTTAAAAACCCCATACATTCTGGCTAGACTCTTCCACCCAGGACTTTGCATCACAAAATTATAAAGCCGGCCAGAGGAGACTCAGAACTTCCTAGTTATTAGAGCCAGGGTCTTGTGGTACTCCTAGATCAGTGGGTCTTGACTTGGAATAACGTTGCCCTCCCAGGGAATGGTAATGTCTGGAGACATTAGAGATCATCGTGATTGAGTGAGAAACTGTTATCACCATCTACTGGATTCTGGTCAAGGATGCAGTTGGATGTCCTACAAAGCATAGGATGGACTCAGTGACAGAATCATCCAACCCAAACATCAAGAGTACTGCTATTAAGAGACGCTGCTGGCTGCTTTTCCTCTTCCTCACTAAGGGCTCCTGAACCTCCATATCTGCTCTGGGAGGAGGGATGGGGTGCAGCCCGAGGCCCTGATCCCAAGAGATTCTCTGTTAGGAGGTCAGAGGAGCCCCAGAAGTAACACATTCCGAGAGTGGGTTTGTACAAAAGACGACTTCCATTAGCCCTAAAGGCCACCGGATTCCCGAATGCTCCCAGCTACGGAGCCCGTAAGCTGGGGTGCATCACCCATCCCGACCTACCTGCTCCCAAGACTCCTGCTCTGTTTGTCCCCAGCACAGCCCACACACACGTGCCAACCGCACACATCCGTGTGATGTGGTGAGCAGGCCCCGTGTGATGTGGGGGAACCGGCGTGTGGTCGTTGGAGCAGGCCAGGCCCTCCTGGGCAGGGTGAGGACATATCTCTGGTGCCATCTTTCCTGTTCTGATAAGTAACTGATCTGTGGTTGTGGCAAGAAGGTCACCTCTGCCCAGGGAAGCTCAGGAGCAAACCACTTGTGACCGGTGGGAAGAGCCCGAGGTGGGGGCAGCGGGAAGTCTGCCTCCCCTGGCCACCAGGCTGCTGGGGGCAGATTTCAGAAAAGGGAAGTGCTGAGCTGGGGCAGCATTTCCTGTGGTCGCCAGCAGTCAGGGCATCAGGGTTGGCAGGGCAAATCAGAGGGGTGGCTGCCCTACCCCAGGAGAGGCGAGGTGAACCTTCCTGGACTGCAGGCCTGGGGCAAGAGCCCCCCCTGACGCGCACCAGGCATGCTCAGCGCTCAGCAGTTGTCCTTCATGGGTTTAGTCTGGGGACACTGAGGTGTAGAGTGGCTTGTTAAAATACCATTGAGACCAGGGTTCCTAGCCTTGGAGCTTCCCTGGCCTCTTGCCTTCAGAGTGAAGTCCCCTAGCTTTGTGATTCTGTGATTCACTGCTCCTTGGCCTTTGCCTCTCCAGCATTTGCTCATCTTGTTCCTTTTGCAAAATTCTGGCTCCTTCTGCAGCTCTGAGCCCTGAGGTGGCACCTCCCCAGAGACCCTCACCCGGGCCCCTGTTGGGGAGCAACAGTCTGGCTGGCTGCTCTGGGAGTCCCCTTCCTCTCCAAGGCTGGGCCTGGGGGCCTATGAGAGCCTTCCCAGCCCTTGAGACCTCCAAGGTAGATAGACAGGTATCTGTGCTCCTCTTTTGTCCAGGAAGGGACTGGGACAGGGACTGAAGCAAAGGAAATTCTCTTTCCGTCTTTGTTCAGCTCTGAGTATCTCAGAGCAGGGCACAGACTCTGAGCCCAGGGGACTTCTAGGTGTGGAAGATCAACAAAGGGGAGACTGGATTTGCTTCATGCCTAACCCGGAGCAGCAGTCTTGGGTATAGGTGGAGGTCCGGGCTTATTGTAGATGCTCTCCGGACCCTTACCACCTCCCCCGTGAAGCATAAACAGTCTGCCACCTCACTCTTCCACTCCAAGCCCAGCCCGTGCCAACTTAACTGTCCAGCCCCATCAGACCCCATTGGGATCCAAAAGAGGCCAAGCCCCCTTTTTCTCTGGCAATCCCCTTCCAGCAAGCCTCACCAGTGGGGGACCCTGACATGACCTGCCACTCCCAACCTCCAGCCCCAGCCTGGGCCTTTGGGACTCTAAGGGTTTGGGCTGCCTGAGAAAGGTGAGAGGTGTGAATGGGGCGGGGACTGTGTTCGTTGCTCTGGACTCCTGTCTCAGCGGTCAGGAGTAGAGTCAGCAAGACCACTGCCCGTCCTGCCCCACCATGTCTAGCCACATGGGCCATGGCCAGGGAGAATTAGGCCAGGCCAGTGCCCACCTGGCCTCTACACGGGCCCTCCTTTTTCACTCCCACCACCTCTCTCCGCCTTGGGTTACTCTTCTCGTTCTGTCTTGCCCTCGGTCTTTAGTAAGTTCCTCCAGCCCAGGAACCCCAGCCTCTCCCGCAGACACTCATACATTCGTCAGTCAGTCTGCTACTGTCCTGCTTTCCCTCTCATCTCTCTTTCCCTTCACCCTTTCTGACCTGTCTTGTGCAACTCTCTCTCCTGCTTCATTCCTATTCTCTCAGCCTGACTCACACTTTCTCTCCCACTCTGTATTATTTCTTATTCTTTCTCCATCATCCTATTCTTGTTCTTTCTCATCCTCTCTCTCATTTCTCTATCTTTGTCTGTCTCTGTCTCTGTCTCTGTCTCTGTCTCTCTCTCTCTCTCTCTCTCTCTGTTTCTAATTCCTTTCTCCTTCCCTGCCTTGGTCCCAGGCCTCCCTCACTCTCTGCTATCCAGCAGGCATTTGGCTGCAACCTGGTGGGGACGCGCTGGCTATTTCTCAGTTGCTACCATCCACATCCCGCTATCAGTTGGAAATGAATCAGAGATTAGGAAATGGGGTGGGGGGCTGGTGGTGTTATCGCCCGGCGCACGCGGGGTTCTCAGCTAATCTCTGGCAGCCCTGGGTTCGAGAGGAAATGTAGTTGCAACACCAAGCCCTGCTTACCGTCACTGTCACGTCCGTGGCAAGGTTGTGGGACACAGGGGCCTGAGGTAGAAGAACAAAAGGAGAGGACAGGGCGCCAACCGCAGCCCCTCATAGGCCACGCAGAGCCACACAGACAGGCTCGGCGCTGTGTGCGGCCCCGCCCCCGTACACACAGGGGGCCTCCTCAGCCCTCACAGGTCGCATCCAGCACCAAACTACGCCCCACAGCCTGCCATTGTCCCCCCATGCCTGTACACGTCTGTAGCTCCCCAAGTCCCAGGCCACTGTTTTTCCTCACTGGGTGGCTGCTCTGGTCTTCTCCCGGGCTCCTGCAGCTCATTCTCCTCTTAGGAGATGGAGGGTCCCCATCAAATGGCACAGGGCCACGTGATCCTGCAGCAGTTCTCAGCGTCTCTGTGCCCTTGCCACAGCGGCCTCCAGTTGCATGTGCCTAGCTCCTACCTTGCGTTGCCCATGTCTCGCACACCTCTCAGCTTCTGCAGCTCCTGCTGCCTGCTCCTCCTACCCCTCCTCTGTCCTGCTGTGCCACCTGCATGTCCCCCTGCCAGGAAGAATTTCCTCCATCACTCCCCCGGCCACACCCGTGCACCCAAGGGCACTCGGCATTCCAGCCCTTTTGTTGGCGTACCCAGAATACCTGAGTGCTAAGCTGAATCGGTCCCCCTTGTCTTGGGCATTCTGGCTCCCTGTGCTCTGTCTCAAAGCATGGATCCTGTTGACACCATCACAAGTACATTTTAACAGGCATAATTCCTCTTTCTGTCTCCTGCTCACCAGACTTCTGGTTGGATGCATCAGGGACTGTCTTCTACTGTCTGTCTGCTCTCTGACCTAAAGCCTGGCCAGACAGTGATTGAGGGGACAGGTGTCTCCGCACACCACGAGACACAGGGGAGCCTAGGCCACACATGAACATGCACACCTTATCCATAGACCATGTACAAAATCTCCCACTCTATTATTTCTCATTCTTTCTCCATCACCCTATTCTTGTTCTCTCTCTTCCTCTCTCTCATTTTTCTGTCTCTCTGTCTCTGTCTCTGTCTCTGTCTCTGTCTCTCTCTCACAGGCACTCAGACTCAGAGACATAAGAGAAGTATCCAGAGAAGATGCGTGCTGAGACCCACAAGTGGCCTCCCTCTTCTGCTGTTCTGGACTCACTGCTGCTTATCAGCGGGTGCACCTGATGTTTCCCAGGTGGGCTTCCTGTCTGTGCGGGCCTCTGGGGGCTCTGCTACCTGGCCTTGGCTTTACCTAGGGCACTATTCCCAGATGGTAGGGCTCCCAGGCAGAATCTCTGGGCCCCAGTGGTGATGAGGTGTTCTGCTTAAAAAACAAAAACACAAAAGCTTACATATCAATCACAGCCAACAGTAACCAGGACCGTGGTAACCCGGGGAGTGTGGTCTTAGTGCCTTCTTCATGGCTGTACAAAGGAAAGTTCCAGCACAGGGGAAGGCTTGGAAGAGCATGCAAGAGCTACAATGCTGGGGTTTTTCTTGGCAACGTTTTGCTTTTGGAGTCTATGGGAAAGTTCATCCAGGTCATGGCTTCTTTCCCTGGCCGTAGGAGGCTGCACCTGGCGACAGGCAGCCAGGTCTGTGGATGGCTTGGACAGGGCCAGGGTGGGGCTTGATGGCCCACAGCACAGAGGTCCCCATCTGGCTCCCTTTGGGGAGCAGAGGTTATGGGGCATCTGAAGGGAGAAAGCAGAAGGGGAAGATACAGAGACAAGCTTGTGTTTCCTGCAAGAGGGAGTGGAGCTTTGAGTCTTTGAGGCCATTTGTTATCCAGGCACGCATAGCAGCCTTTCTTTGGATGCCTTAGCCATCACTCAGTGCAATGGAGAAAAGCCATGCCTCTCGCTTCTAGGCTCTGCCACCTCACCGAATGTCCTCTCAGGGTCCTGGCTTGAGGAGAGCCTGGTTTTCAGCCATAACCAAGCTCCGAGCCAGGGAGAGCTAGGGCTCCATGGGTTAGGCTTTAACACATGGGGTGTAGCGGGGACACATGAGGTGACACACATGCGCCCTTCTTTTCTCCAAACGAAACAGAGGTCTTTCTCCAGTAATTCCCCTGCTTCTGAGTCTGAGCCAGCCAGACGCCATCTTTCCTCAGCCAAGATGTTGAAGAGTTCTTCCCATGGTACCTTAGCAGCTTCTAAATCCTTCTGTTTTGATCTCCATATTTCTCCAGAAGGACTAGGCCTTGCGCTTTCTTTGTACCTTACATTAGAAAAGGTCTGAGGGGAACAGGTTGCTTCAGGCAAATGTGGGAGGGGTTTCCACAGCACCTGTGTCCCTGTGTACTTGGGGTTTCCTTGTTCCCCGCTCCATCCTGGAGGGCGGGGGGGGGGGGGGGGGGGGGGGGGGGGAGTACCAGCAATTGGCCTGGCTTCTCTTGGATGGAAATACCAAAGACTCCTCGGCTAATCAGAGAAACATGAGAGTAGAGCTGGGAAAATTGGCCGTTTTTGTGGTTTGGGGGTTTGAAGCAAGTTTCACAACTGATCTCCTAGACCGGGGTCCGGTCAGATGTGCTCTTGTTGGCCGGGCTGTTTGCCTGCTGACTCTGGGACTGACCGACAGCCTGCCTGCCCACCTGCGGGGCCGGGGCTTGCTTGGGCTTCCTCAACCACCCATTCCGTTCCCTGCCGCCCTCTTTGGGGAGCGATCTCAGGGCACTGAGGTGTGGCATCATTTTTTTTTTTTTTTTTTTAAGGGTTCTGCCTTCAACTTCTGCCTTGACCGACCATCACCGGGGGAGGAAGAATCTCCACCTGCCTTCCTCCATTCCTAGCCTAGAAATCTTTCTCAGATGCCTTTGGAACAGTGGAAACCTTAAGGCTTTACTTGGGTGGGGAAAGTCTTCTGTGACCCTAACTTTTCCCTGACTTCCTGGATATTTGGGGGAGACTTGCTCTGGGGACCTCAGGAAGCCACTCAGCTCCCACAAAGCCTACCTCCAGTCCCCAGATCTTCCCTCCCTTTGCTATAGACAACTGTGGTGGGGAGAGGGTTCTCAAGTGCCAGCCCTACCCCAGAACGGTCCAGCTCCCAGCCTGTCCTTCCACCCTGGGAAGTCCCAAGCTGCCTCAGGCCAGCCAGGGCAGAACTGAAATTGGTCACATGTGCCTCTCTGGCCCCTGGGCCCTGGATCCCGCCCACTCACCCCCAGTCTTCCTGCAGAAACTTCCGAAGCCAGGGAAGAAGACAGGCAAATGCTCTCCCTGCGTTTGAGCTGTTCTCCTGCCCTCTCTGTGCTTTAGTCCTGCCTTTCCTCACCTCAGGGGAGCTGGAGACACCCAGAGTGATTCTGGACACTGTTGCCCCTCTGCTCAGGAGCACAATGGACTGAGTCCCTGAACATTTCATAGAGGTTTCACGGCTCATCTTGCAACAGGAGGTAGGAGAAAGGTGTCAAACAAGACATTCTTGTTCCAGGATACCACAGGAGACAGTGGCCCCTGTAGGACAGATTCCTAGCTCTGGCCTCTGTTGAGGGAACCAGCACAATTGTGAATATAGTTGCTAAGGGATGCTGGGAGCAAGGGGTCCACCCTCTCCTATAACAGCTGGAGAAACAGCCTGAGCTGGGGTCAGTGGCAAACACCAGACTCCACTAGACAGCAGGCAGATCACAGCCAAGAAGCTGGGCATTTGAGTGTTTTTTCAGGGGATGGCTTGGTTGAATGATCATATAGACATGGTGGGACAAGGGAAGGCAGCCAGCTCTGTGGTGACTGAGGGACCAGGGAGAGGAAAATGGCGAGATGCATATACTGTGGACAGGAAGGGTCCAGCAGCCCTGTCTATCAAAAACAGAGCAGCCTGGATAAGTGAACAAGTTCTGATGGACAGCTAACCAGTACCTGAGGAACCCTCAGCAAATCTGTCCTTCAAGGGGGAATGTCTGGGGCCCTTTCTGGGGCCATGACATTGGAATTGGGCAGGTAGGCACAGATGCCCAGACATGACTTGTTATGGTCTATGTCTAGTTGTCCCCCCAAAGCCTCATGTAGTCATTGGGTGGGGACTTCTATAGATTGAGACTTGACCCATGATCCCTGGGATTATGTGTTTTAATACTGATGGGATTATCGGTCTGAGTAGGGTTGGAACTATGGGTGCGGTCTAGGGCAGATATCCTAAGGCAGAGAGCCTGACTGGAATATAAAGAGAGACAGAGAGACAGACTAGAGCTGTCGCTCTGCTGCCATGTTTGGTTGGCTACCTCTGTCACCATTTTGTTGCTGTTCCACCGCCATGAGCTGGATGCCCTCTGTCCTGCTCCACTCAGCCTTGGGCCAGCCGAATATGGACTGAAACCTCCAGTAACTGCGAGCTATTAAAGCTTTTCTTCCTTCATTTTGAGTGTTGGGTATTTGTCCCAGCAACAAGAGAAAAGTAACTAAGACATGGCTGCTGGTACAGAGCCCAGGAAGGCTGAAGTATCTGGGTACATCTGCTTGGTGTCTCCCTTCCCGTTCCCGATCCATATGCCCCCCCCCCCACTTCCTGTTTCTGTTTTGGGGCCACAAGAACTTCCTCTTCTCGTTACCCATGAAAATGGCTTCCTGGTCTCAATTGGGGACCTACTAGAGGGCTGGTCACCTTGGCTGAACGGATACCTACAGGGCAAAATGGGCTCTGTCCTCCTGGGGAGATGGCATGTGTTGAATACTGATGCGTGGCCCTTCCCAGGAAGGATTCCCCAGCTACCCCGATGGAGGTGAACGGGCATCGGCCTGAGGTCATGGTGGGCCTGGGTCTTTCTGAAGTGACCTTGAACAGTCACTGTGTCCCTATATAAGGGACTCTTGTTTCCTTCCTTCTTCCTCCTGAGCTTCTTGATACATGATACAGACACTCCAAAGCAGTAACATATTGACTGTATACACACACACACACACACACACACACACACACACACCAACCACACCACACCACACCATGGGCCTGTGAGAGGCCCATGGGTACAAACTTGCAGCTTCCTGGGAGTCATGGAAGACACGGGCAGCCTGGAAAGTGTCCACCTGGTGACTGTGCTGACACACAAGCATGGGCCAGTGTGTATCTGGGGCACCGTCTCCTCCCAACTCACGCTGAGGCCCACCCTGAGCAGAGCTTCTCCCCCAGATGGAGCCGCGTCATGTCCTGTGGAGTCCCCAGAGCACAGAGGGAGCAGGGGGCAGGGAGGGGGCTTCCCTCCTACTGGCGACCCAAGTATGAGGAGATGACAAAGGTGGGCATGGGGCGTGCTCAGCCTCCCGTGCTGGAGGAGAGTGTGAGCCAGCAAAGGTAGACAGGCTTGCTTTCAAGCTGCTGCATGGCGGGGACCTTGATGCTCTGCAGTCTTGACATCCCTTGGAGGGGCAGCCCCATCAAGCCCTGGCATCCTGAGGACACCCTGAGCCTTGGGGTGAGGTGTTGATGGCAAATGTGGCAGGCCTGTGGAGAGGCTGAACGCTCGCCTACCTCCCTGATCATCTAGCTGGCCAGGGACAAAGCTGAGGAGCCAGTTGCCTCCTCCTCAGGGTTGGGGCCAGGGTCAAGGTCAGGCCAGGCCTGGGGAACTCCTGCCTCCTCCCCATGCTGCTGTACGGCATGTACCGAGCACTCTCTGTGTGCTAAGTTTTGGACTAGTACTGATTTCTTTAATGCCTGGTGACTGTCATTGTCACAAGTCATGTAGTCAGCAGGCTGTGGAGCCAGGACCTAAAGTTGATGGCCGTACCATAGGGTGGGTACACATCAAATTGAGGGCCTGGCTGTCTTTCCCAGGCAGACATCATGGAGCATCCATAAAGCCTGGGGTCACTGGGTCCCACTCCCTGGCACCTGGCTGGTGCTTCTCATCTGCATTGAGGAAAGGTGTAGAAGGAACACTTGCCAATTGTTTACACCAAGGTCTTGGGGCCATAATTAAGTCTCCTGCAATTGGGCCCTTATCAGCTGGGTATCTTGATCGGCCTTGAAGGGGAAACATCCCGGAGCATCTAATGAAGGAAAGTTGGACAGGTTTTGAGACTTCTTTAAACCCTAAAGAATAGGCCTTTGTTGCCAGCTCCCCCATGCCTGTGGCAGCCTGCCTTTGCTCTGGACTCCATCGGCTTCCCTGGGGCTAGGGGCAGGATGGGGCGGCCCCAGCTCTGGCAGCAGCCCCCTGGTAGCCCCCCACCAGGCGGCTCCTGCAATTCCAGCAGCACTCCCAGCTGTGGACTGGGCCTCAGAAGTGGGATTCTGAAGGCTCCCCTTCCGCCACACTCAGTGCCCCTCTTTCTCCTGCCTGATGCTGACATCTGCCCTTGGTGAGCACCAGTGCCAGCCTGGAGCCAAACCTAACAGGGCTGCGGCTGGTGTTGAAGAATGATCTCTGATTGCCCAGAGTCCCCCATGACCTGGCTTCTCACCCTCCCACACACACCAGGTCTAGGCCTGCCACCCTCTCTTTGCCTCTCTTCCTTTGCTTAGGCTACTCCTGCCAACTGGAATATTTATCTCTGCTCCTTCTGGCCAATTGCTATCTAAATTTTAAGCCTGGACATCACTCTTTCTGGAAGCAGTCTGCAGGTTTCAGGCCCGATTCCCCATCACTCCTTCTCTACGTCCCTCAGTATAAACAGCCTGAACTTGGAAGGCCAACTTGGGGATCAAGCCAGTCCCCCACCTGGCACAGGATAAGTAAGTACTCAGTTCTTGTATGCTGAAATAGAGGGAGAAAGGGTAGGGGACAGTAGAGTGACCAAGTGACAGAAAAGAAGCCTGGAATTCTCACTGACATTCTCTAAGGGAAGCACAGTTCACTCCATTTCACAAAAGGAAAGCTGAAGCCGGAGGTAGTAGCTCACATTATGGTACATTCGGGGAGGGTGAGGCAGGAGGATCACAAGTTCAAGCCCAGCCTGGGCAACTTGGCTAGACTCTGTCTCAAAATAAAAATGTAAAGAAATGGAGAAACAAGATATAGCTCACATCAAAGGCTGTGGGTTCAATCCTCTATACTATTAAAAAAAAAAAAAAAAAAAAAAAAAAAAAAAAAAAAAAAAAAAAAAAAAAAAAAAAGGACATTAAGCCCTAGGAGCACAGATGATTTGCCCACTCCAGTTGGCTAGAAAGTCTGGGACAGCAGGTAGTAAATCTCCAGAGAGAGCCAGGTGATTCATATTTTTCAGGCTTTGTAAACCTTACAATGACTCAACTTCCATTGCAGGATAAAAGCAGTTATCAACAATGCACAGGGCTGGGGAGATAGCTCAGCGGTGTAAAGTGCTGGCTCAGGCAAGCTTAGACAAGTGCACAGGGACCAGGGTTCAAGCACCGTTACTCCAGGGTGGATTAAGTCACATGCACACACACACACAAAAAGCATAAATCACAAATCAATGGAGGTGGCTGTATTCTAATAATACTTATAGACATTGAAGTTTGAATTTTATACTGTTTTCATATAGCACAGAATAGTTTCCTTTTTCTTTTTGCCCAGCATGGTGGCAGGCAGGCTTTGGTGTGGAGGTTGTCAGGGACAGCCTTGATCCAGGGGTAGCTGAGTAAATGTCTGCCTTCTTGTTGGGACAGCCTGCTCAGCCCTCCCCTGGAGCCTCAGCAGCTGCTACAGAGTGAAGGAGCTGCTCTGGCCCGCCAAGGTGGTACAAGCTGGACCAATGAAAGGAGCAAAAATACCTATGAACTAACTAATCTGCGAAGTGATTGGCTAGTTAGCCAAGCCCTTCTTCCCTGGTCTGAGTTAGTTCTTCCCACTTCATAGATTCTTTTTTTGTTTGTTTGTTAGTTTCCGACTTGGCCCGCTGGCGTGGCAGGTAGTGCCAGGGATTGAACTGAGGTCCCTAAGCTTTGCCTATGCTTGCCTGAGCAGGTGCTTTAGACGACTGAGTTATCTTGCTGGCCCTCTCCCAGATTCTTGAGATGTGGCTGACCCCTTGTCCCCTGTCCTACGTCACTGACTTCTGGCCTGTGGTCAGGACCCCCAGAGAAGTCCACGATGAACTGTGGCACTCTTGAGGTGGCCTGGCCTGTGCTATTCTCTGGGGGGCAAAGAAACTGTGCGCAACCTCAGGGCTGGGTGTGGTGGAGAGAGGGCTTTGGATACAAAAGGGGGCCTGGCTGTGCCTGGGGTGTGAGAAAGGATTGGCCAGGGAGATTGGGAGATATTCCAGGTGGCAAAATGTCTGAGACAAAAGGACAGGAGCAAGATACGGCAGAATGCGGGCCCCCCACAAGCCCAGGAAAATAGATGCAGGAGTTCCTCACAGTACAGGGCAGGAAGTGGCCAGGGGAGTGCCCAACCCCAACAGGGGCAGAGTGAAGCTCCAAGAGCCAGTATTAACGTGAGTCACTCAGCAGAGCGTGCCTGAACTGCGTGGGCCAAGAAAACCCCAGCGTTCTCTAGGATTCTGCACCTAGAGCTGTCCTACACATCTGATACGTGGCCTGTTCTTATTTCAGACTAATGCATCTTGGTTCAGCAGTCATTCATTCATTCAACATACAAACCAACAACATGAGAGATAGGTCCTTCCTCGCTTAGAGGTGAAACAGACATTGTCCTTGCCCTCATGGAACTCATAATGCAACCAGGAAGGCAGACAAGAGCCATGTTAAGCGATGCTGACTACAAGGTCATTTCCAAGACCAAGAACTGGCAACCAAGTGTAACCCAGCAGTGACCTGGAACACTTCAGGAGCTTTCCCTGGGGAGGATACAGTAGAGTCACAACCTGAACTAGGGTGGGGGCCACCCAGGGCAGACCCAGAGGCAGCCTCAGTTGCTAAGTACCAGTGGCAGGAGCTGGAAGCTTAAGGAACAGAATGAAGCCATCATAGCCCAAGTGAGGGACACAGTGACCCTCATGGGGGTGGGGAGGGTGACCAGGACCTGACAAGATGCATGGGGCTAGAAAGCCTTGGGGCTGTGCCAGGAGTGTGACTCTTGTTTGCAGCTCAAGCTGCCCTGGGAGCCGCAGACCGAGGTGCCTGGGGCGTGCAGTGCCAGCCCCACCCTGGGAGCAGGCTGAGAGGGCAATTGCTCCTGTAATTCCAACTCTTGGGAGGCTGTAAGCAGGTGGATCACTGAGTCCAATCTAATAGTGAAACCCTGAATACCCTGTAGACCCTTCCCTAAAATACAAAGAGAGAGAGAGAGAGAGAGAGAGAGAGAGAGAGAGAGAGAGAGAGAGAGAGAAAAGAGCTGCCTGTCCTTGCCAGTGGCAATGGGGATGGACATCTAGGTCCTGCGGGGAGCCAGGGGCCAGGACTCTTGCTGGAGGGGGAGTGTTAAGTGCGTAGGACATGGGTGGTGGGCAGGTCCCAAGACTTCTGCTCTTGGCCTGGCTCTAGCATGGACTGGGCGTGCAGCTGTGGGCCAGCTATGTGTGAGCACATTTGGGGCCACCCTCCCACCACCCCAGAGATAGGAGCTGGGGGGCTGGTTTCCTAGGGCCTGGCTCTCAGGTGTGGAGGTGATCCAGGAAGATGAGGCAGGTCACAAGGCAGCAAGGACCTTCTGGGGCCTTGAAGCCAGCCCAGAGGATAGAGAAGCAACTCCCCCAATGGGCCTTTATTCGTTCAGCCAAGCACTCTATAAACAGAGGCCTACTGTGTGCCTGATGCAGTCCTCAAGCCAGGGGCCATGTATCCAGGCAGATGAACAGGAGACTAGCAGCTGTGTCTGGTTCAGGGGCCAACCCTCTCCTAGCACAGGCAAGGCCACCGACAGCCCCAGCCTGGCCTGGCCGGGCTCTGCAGGATGCCAAGCGCTGTTCTCCCCCTCAGGTGTGCATTTCTAAATGACCCCAGGATATCCTGGGCAGTGTTTTGGCCTCCAAAGACAGAAGCTGGCATGATGAGGTACAAGGGCTTGGCCCTGGTCTCAGACTCCCTGGCAGTGTCAGAAGGTAGACTCTTGGGTGCTAGGTAGCTCATGGTAAGGGAGGCCATCAAGCACTGAGAATTCCCCAGGGAGGCAGAATAGCGTGTTCATGTGGATGAGGCCACCTGTGGAGAGGCATGGGCAGTCCAGTCATCCTCGCTAGCTGCTGGAGGGAGGAAGTCTGTGTGTGCCTGCATCGGCGTGTGCAAATGTACACTCTCAGAGCAGGTAAGTTTGTGTATTTGCACGTGTGTGTGTGTGTGTGTGTGTGTGTCTGAGTATGCTAGTGTGATTCTGTGTGTGCATGTGTGTGTGCATGTGTGTGGACACAGATGACCACAAATATGAGTGGCTGAGTGGCTGTGGCACGAAACTCTTTCTGGCTCATGTTCCTGTGGCTAGGGCTCCAAGCTGAGTCCTGCAGCCTGTGTTCCTGTCCCCCACCCTCGTCTTCCACAAATGTTGACTCAGGGAGAGGCAGCAGCCGAATTCAGGATTTCCTGGTCAGGCAGAAGGGGGATCTTGAAAAGAGAACACTCATGTCCTAAGTGGACCCTGTGGGTCTGGACTGGGCCATGGTCCGTGGTGCCCAAGTGGAGAATACCATTGGCTAAGGCTCAGCCCTGATTGGTTGCCAAGGGCAGCCACAGAAAGTTTTTGCTCCGGAGCAGGTCCATGGGTCGTGTCCTAGAGCCTTTCCTCGAAGCTTCCTTCACAGGCTGGGGATGCTGAAGCTGGACGCCTCCCTTCCTTCTGTGGAGGCAGGGAAGCATTCTCTACTCAGAAGGTGCTGCATGAGCACAGAGAAGCTGCAAACACATCCAGCTGCTGGCTCACCCAGCCTTCCCCTAGCTAGGCAACTGCAGGGTTAAGGCTTTGGCCCCATCCCCCATGAAAATGAAACTGAGAAGAGGCTGATGGCTGGAGGATCACAGGGTCAATGAAAAGCACCAAGGGAGTTCTGTCTTTTGTGGGCGCTGTCCAGGAGCATGGTCTAGCCCAGGGGTAGGAGCTCAGGAGATAGGCAGCAGGCCAGGCTAAATCCACCTGCTGAGAGTCAACATCAGAGCCATAACCAGGTCCCCTGGTGACACCATCATCCCCTTCTGAAAGATGCTAGGTGAATCCAGGGTGCAGAGATAGAAGCCGCTCTCTGTGTAAACACTGAGCCTCCCTCCATGCCTTGGGTCAGGCTGAGGGCGAGGCTGCCAGGCACCAGGAGCCTAAAGGGGGCTGAATCCACAGCATGGGGGTGGGGGGCAGCAGCATGATCACTGAGCCCATGTCCCTGGGCTCCTCCAGCTCTGGGTGCAGCCTTCTCCAGCCTGCCAGCAGGGACCTCATTTGCAGGACAGTGAGCATTTGCAGCTTCGAACTGCGCTGTTGCTCTGGGAGATACTTTTCTAGGAGCCCTCTGACTCAGAGGTGGTAGGAATGTGGGCCTGATGGCATGGGGGGGTCTTGACCCTGAACAAGGTTGGTACAAGCCACAGCCCCACGGTATCCCAGAGTGCCTGTCGCTCTGTGTCTGTGAGCTCAGACTTAGGGTGCCTATTTCTCACAGACACCACACCTAACCTGGATCGGGTCACCAAGCCAGGCCCCCTGTCAGCCAAACAGACATCACCCTGTCTCCTGGCACCATCATGACTTGCTCTGAACCAGGTCCTAGAAGCCAGACTGTGGGAGGCGAGCACATTTTGCCTGCCTTAGTAACCGCAGGACCTTGAAATATGCCCTTCCCAGTTGAGGAGGGGGATGGCTGAGCCTCAGGTTGCTGTGGAGTCAGTGCCTTCTGAAGCTCTCTAGGCCCCTCTTAGGCAGGATGGCAGTAGGGGGTGGTGCCTGGGCCCTGAGCTCTGGCCCACACACCACACTAAGCAACCAGAGCAGGGTGAGCCATTAATAATTAACCTTGAGCCTGGGCCTTGACCTCAGGGGCCTCTGAGTAAACAGGCCTTTCTGACCAAGCATCCACAGCCTGTCAGAGCCAGGAGCCTGCTGGGCCCCTCCAGGCCTCTCTGCCCCTTGACCTCTTGGGCTCCTATCTAGCCCCCTCCCCCTCTTCAGTCACTGGGCAGAAGCAGTGGCCTCTCTGACTCCCATTCCAGATCTGCCTGCCCCCCAGTCCCAGCCCTAGCCCCAGGCCTGTCCCCACTGTACCCTTTTCCTTATTTGATGTGATCGCCTTCTTTCTGAGCTGGGGTTTGGCATTTGGAGTGCTTCAAGGTCTGTCGGTACTGGACCTCGCAGCCTGGGCAGGGTTTGATGTGATTCTCGTGGATGCTGACATTTGGGACTTGCTGTGGCATCAGTGGCATCCCAGGCTGAAGAGACAGACTCAAGAGCAAGCCAGGAAGGTGGTCCCAACTCTGGCTCCACTGAGGGGCCTGTATGTTTGGTCACAACGCAGTGTTCAGCTGAGGCCTGTGTTCAACTTCTGACCTGGTCCAATT
Organism: Myocastor coypus; assembly: GCA_004027025.1. Lineage (NCBI taxonomy): Eukaryota > Metazoa > Chordata > Mammalia > Rodentia > Myocastoridae > Myocastor > Myocastor coypus. The sequence goes on from PVJA010001325.1 coordinate 76,458, forward strand.
GATTGTTCAGCCCCTGATCAGTGCCCTGGCTCTCTGGGCCTCCATTTATCCATTTGTAAAATAAAAGAATTCTAGACTCCACACTGAGTTGAAGAGAGAGAGAGAGAGAGAGAGAGAGAGAGAGAGAGAGAGAGAGCAATAGCGTAAGTCCCGCTCTACCCAGGGCAGAGATCCCTGGGTAGACCCCGGAGGTCCTGGCTGCCCACCATTTACATCCTTCTTCTGGGGCAGCCCCTGGCATGGCTTTGGAAAACCAGCTGTCTCTCAGAGCACATGGTTCAGGCAGGGCAGCCTAAGCCCTGGATTGGGTCATGGATCATGTATCCTGGGCCTGGCCAATGGGTAGCAGCCCTGAGACTTTTGCTGGAAATACTGAGAATCCTTTTTCTCTACCCTGGGTGGCAAAGCACAAGAATGAAAGCTCAGCAACTTTCTTGCTGGGATTCTGTCTGGAACATGAGAAGGAAAATGGGACGCAGAGCTGAGACGGACAAGGAGTTAGACAATAAAGGCCCAGCTGTGCCTGAACCAGTACCGCTTGGGTTGTTTTCATCGCCAAGAGGTAATGAATTCCTTTTCTGTTCAAACCAGTGCCCATTGGGTCGCTTCCCTGCTTTGCATATTCTCAGGCCCAACTCAGACCATGTAGAAGCAGACACAACAAATGCAGAAGCCACACTGCCGGATATCTGCACAGAAAACCTGCCTGAAGAATACAGCTGGTACAGAGACCCACCTGACTGCACAAGGGAAGAATCAGTCACCACAGAGGGCGGGCTGGGCCAGGCTAGGCAGTGCCAGGAAGAGAACTTGACTTGGTAGTTTGGACGCTTGGAGGACATCATAGGTTCTGAATAAGGGTATGATGAATAAACAGCTGGGGAGGCCAACAGGCTGAAGCTCAGTGAGCAGGAGACAGACATTGTGCGCACGCACACACACACACACACACACACACACACACACACACACACAGAGCTTTGCAGCGCACTCTGCAAAGCCCACGGACCATTGTTTCCCATTGTGGAGGCCTAAAGCTGGGTCTGCAGGGCCTCCACTCGGTCAGGCCCTCTCACTCCTGTGGCTGTTGGTTCTGGAAGCCAAGATGGCCTTCTCTGCTCCAGGGCCAGGTGGGAAGGGCCTTCCATACGAGCAGAGAACGAGGCTCACTGCAACTCCAGGGGCCAAGCTCAGGCAGAGGCCCATTCTGGTGCCCCTGGTAGGGGATGGCTCTACACACAAACGGCTTCAGAAATGCTGCACAGCCATGTGCACATGCGGACACACACACAGGAATGGAAACACTGCTCATAGATGCAACTGTCCTGTGTGAGCCTCAGGAGAAGGGTGGGGGCCTCTGTGTGGAAGAGGGCAAGGGATACAAATAGGCAGGGCTAGAGGGAGCCCTTGGCCCTTCTGGGAGTGCTCCACCCCACAGTTCCAGCCTGGCTCCTGCCCAATTCCCTGGGCTCTGGCCTGGGACAGTCTCTTTGCCAGCAGCAGGAGCAGCTGGTGGGAGTGTCTGCAAACTTCCCTGGGATCTCTGCTGTGTCTGCCTCCTTCTCTCCAGGCTGTTCCTCAGATGCTGGCTTTTTCTTCTCTCTCTTCCTTGCCTTTTTCTCTATTGATCCCATCTTCTCTCTCCCTGAGGGAGGAGCCCAAAAGAGCCCCAGCGCGTAGGTCCCTCATTGGCTGACTGGGCCCAGCCCTCATCTTTCTGCTATCCCCTGTCCTGTTTCCAGAGCCAACCTGCCCTTTGTCCTGGAGTACAGCACCCCAGGGGCTGTTGGTCTGGCCTCCGACCTCGGCCTCTGCAGCTCCTCCCAGAGTCTGGCCAGCAAGTAGGGCCTTGGAGAGGTCACAGAGCTGGGACACATGGCCTGGCCACAGGCAGAACCCTCACCCTAGTCCCAGTCCCAGAACCCTGCTGGCCAGGTCCTATCTGTTCTCTAAACTCCTTAGAGACCTGGACAAGGTTTCTTTACTGGGCAGCCTTGGAAAAACTGGCCCCAACTTAGAGCAGGGGGCTCTGAGTGCAGAAGTGTGGGGTGCAGTGCAGCGATGAGTTGGGGTGAAGGTGCTGCACCCTGTCATTCCTTGCTCCCCAAGTGAGATTTGGGGAAGACCCTGCCTGGAAAGGAGGAATGAAAACTTGGGACCATTTGACAGCTGGTGCTATTGCCTGGTGGGAACAGACACAGGACACCAAGCGTGGAGGAGCAGCAGTCACTGCCCAGACCAGCTCCTCCTACACTCTCACTGTCACAGTTACCATGACTAAGCCACAGCCTGCTGGTGCCACCTCCATGGTCCCCACATGGCTTGAACCAAGAGAGGGTGAGGCTCCAAGCAGTAAAGCCTCTGTTCCACTAAGCACCAGGAAGTGGGCTTGTGCTCGCCATGCTTGTTGGGTCAGAAGTCACATGGTTGGGGCCAGCCTTTACCACTCTTGGAAGATGCTACCTGCCAAGACACGCTGACTTCACATCCCAGCATCCAGGGAGAGGAGAGGCTTCGGGTCACCAGTGAATGGGATGATGTTCAAAGTGGGACTCAAAAAAGAAGCCCTCAGGTTTGCCCTGGTGGCATACACCTGTCATCCTACCTTTTGGAGAAGCAGAGGTAGGAGGATTGCAAGTTCAAGCCTAGCCTTGGCAACTTAGTAGGACTCTGTTTCAGAATGGAAAGTAAAGTAGGGGACTGGGGAAGTTGTTCACTGAAGGAAAAAACAAAAAACAAAACAAAACAACAAACAACAACAAAACCCCCCAAAACACCTTCAGTGACCCAGGGCTATCAGTTACTGTGGCAGATGATTTTGGACAAATCATCTCATGAATGGGAAGAAGGCACAGCCACCAGGATGGTGTCAGGCTGAGTGAACATCTGCCCAAGTGTCTGCCTAGCACCGTCCTGCCAGCAAGCCTCAGCTAATACCTAGGAGAGCTTCGCTTCTTAGGCTGTGAGAGTCCCAGGCAGTCACATTGGGGCATGTCCAGCCTGCTGCCTGGCAAGCACCTAGCTCTCAGCATAGCTGCTGGCCCTGTTAGGTAAGTAAGGGTATGTGACAGCTGGAGAAGCCAGGTCACTTCAATAGACCTGGGCAGAGCCTGCTAGTGACCAAAGAGAATAAGCATGGCAGAATTTTCCTACCTTTTCTAGTGCCTGGGGTCCTCAAGGCAGCAATGTGCCCTTACACACACACACACACACACACACACACACACACACACACACACACACGGCTTGACATCCACCCAGAGAGGATCTGATCACCTGCTGGAAAACCAAGAGCTGCCTCTTCAAAATAATGATTAAAAATTAGCATTGATTATTCAAAACGAAACTCCCCAAAGCCCTCTCTGGGGTACTCAGCCCCTCTGGAGTCCGTGGGTGAAAAACCCTTACCATAGTGGAAAAAATACGCTGCCGAAACAGAAGTCTTCCTCAATTTAGCTGAGTCATTTTCTTGCTGTTAAGGAAGTCCGGGTCACCTCTGGCTCTTCCCCTAATGCCCACAGCCCAGCCAGCTTGGGGGCCCCAGTGCATGGTCCCTCCTGGTAGGAGGTATCCCTCCCCCAGGTCACTGCCATGTCTTCCCAGCAGAGTCCTTGACCGTTGAACAACCGACCATTTCTAGACTCTTTCCACAGTTACTTCCTGCTCCCAGGTGGGAGTGCAGACCTCTGGACAGCTAGTACCAGAGGCATGTCCAGAGCAGGCCACAGCTGGAGAGAAGAACCAGAGTAGACCTGGGCAGATCCAGGCAGTTTCCACAGGTCTCTGCCGGTGCCTCCTGTAGGGCACAGTGTCTCTGTGTCCCTAGCTTGGGCAGTTCTTAGCACCAAGACTGTAAACCAGCAGGATTTAATGGCCTGAAAACTCCATGACGGACTAGCAGCTCAGGAATCCCAGAGGGCGGGGCAGGAAGGCGTAGTCACAGTAACCAGGACTGGGACCTCAGTCTCATCCCAGGTCCCAGAATCCTTAGCCCATGAGCTGAAGCACTTGGCCTAGATATGGCAGGTTCGTGTCCAGACAAGGGTCCTGGTTCATGAGACACTGGTGCTAATGGGTGTCCCTGCAGGGTCCTAAGCTCCCATTCCTCCCTGGGAAATGCTTAGAAAGATGGAGAGATGATGGGAGCCATCCAAGAGGATGCCACGTGGAGGGCCTTGAACCTGCCGAGCTGTAGGGAGGACAGTTGGCTCTATGGGTGGTGGGTACTCCGGGGATGGCTGAAACCATTGACCTCCAGAGAAAGGCCTACTCACTCCAGCTCCTATCTGAGTCTTGGGCTTCCTACCTGGGCTCTTCCCCTGCACAGGCCTGATGGGCTTTCTCAGCTGACATAGCTCATGTGTTGTTTGGGCCTGCTTCCGGCCTGAGAAATAAAAGGTGCTGATTCCCCTTGTCCGGCACTACTGGACAACTGCAAGGGATGAAAGAATCAGAGAAAAGCAGGAGGCCAAGTCTCAGGATATGTGGGGAAACAAAAGCACTTGTGGACTGAGGTGACTGGAGGACCCCCATGTTGTGCTTGTAGAGTCTCATGGTGCTCAGGCTTAGCTGCTCTGCTGGGCAGTAGGCGCACAGTGACAAGGGATCGGGTCGTGTCCTAGACCCGGGCACCAGCCCAGCTTGTGGAGCTCTCCTTGATCCATAGTGCTAAGGATGGAAGCCACCTGCCTGACAGCATGTGTGTCCCCAGAAGTCCCCCAGAAAGACTGTGAGGCTGAGCAGGCAACAGCATTACTGAGACCTACACGTGACCCCAAACCAGATGGATCAGGGCCATGGTGGGCAGATGCCAGGAGGCCACCTTCCTGGAGGGTCCCTGTAACCCATCTCTATGTCCAGCTGGTATCTCCTCACCCTGCCCTGGGGGCAGTGTCACCCAGAGACTCCGAGTCATCCCACACCCACTTGGATTTGGTCCTCCTGAGGATCTGGCAGCCAATGTTTGGGAAATTAGGTAAGGGGGGCCTGGGACGAGGGTGAAGGCTGGAACAATTTATGTCTAAAAGTCAGCCTAAAAACTTCAACATATTTTTTATTTTTCAAAACAAAGGCCGTAAATGCTGGGGCGGGGGGAGGTTGCTGAATGTAGTTTTGTGGGAAATGAGTCAGACAGCCATAAAATGTGTTTTTCTGAGCCGGTGGGGATTATTTTACATCTTGTGGCATGAAGACACTGAGAGGAAGCTGTCTTCTTGATCCCTGATGGGACTCTTGGCTCTGCTGGGCTGAGTGTCACCCACCTTCATAGGGTGGAACAGATGACTTCTGTGGCTTCTTCTCACCTCCCAGGCCTCTCCCCTTTTGCTCACTGACTCACCTCTTGTTCTTCGTGCTCTTTCACTCTCTTGTCTCTCTCCTCTCTCTGTCTCTGTCTCTGTCTCTCTCTCCCCCCTCTTGCCTTTCCTCTTCTCCCACCTAATCTGTGTGTGTGCGCGCACTTGCGTGTGTGTGTGTGTGTGTGTGTGTGTGTGTGTGTGTGTGTGTGTGTTCCACCAGGGATTGAATCCAGGGCCTTTGCACTGAGATACATCACCATTATTTTTAATTGTGAGACAGTGACTCACTACATTGCCAGGCTCAGTAGACTTGTAAGCCTCCTGCCTCAGCATCACAGAGTGCCAGGATTACAGGTGTGCTCTGTAGAATTCTTTCAGACTGCAGGTAGACTGTGAGGGGTTCTGGTTTTACCACTCACAAACTGGGGATCAGGCTTTGAGAGCCTCCACCCCTCATCGCACGGCTGCCTGCAGGAGCAGCAGATGGCTTGAGGCGAGAGACTTGGAAAGGCCTCTGTACACCTTTGGGTTCAGTAAATGCATTTCCTTCCCACCTCGAGTGAGCGAGGGGTGCGAGGACCATCTTGGCTCCTTGGAGGCCCTTCCAAAGCCAGAAGCGGGGAGGTTCTCTCCTGACCTCCCTAGGGTCAGCCTCCTTCTTTCCTGAACAGCCCTTTCCACCAGTTCTGGTACGGGGGAACAGGAGACTGAACCTGCAGTCCAGAGATTGGAGGCCTCTGTGAGTCAAGGAGGGCCAGAGACCCATAGAGGTAGGACTCAAGGGCTTCAGAAGTCTCAGGTTACAGTTCTTAATCTCCTCTGGTCCCCCCAAGGCAGGTGTTCTAGGAGCAGTAGCAGGAGGCTCTGCCCAGAAACCTACAAAGTCTGGTCTCTTGTTACGGTCTCACCCTGGACCTGCTTCCTTGGCCCAGAATCACAGACCCCACGTACACCCAGGACTCAAAGGCGTTCTGTGTTTCCTGTGGAGAGAGACTCATAGTAGACTGAGGCAGGGCAGAAGCCTGGAACACATCTGAGTCTAGACCATCTTGGCTGGTTCCAGAAACCCACCACCTTCTCATCTGCAGTGACAGACTCACTTTTCCTTTTAAAGCAGTGGTAAGAAAGTCACCCCGAGTCATCTACTCCCTCTCCAGTGGCTCCATTTCTTCCTGGGACAGAGGACAGGCACAGTGGACACCAACTCTCTTGGCTGCCTCAGGATATATTTCTGCTCTTCCAGATATTGCATGGAATTTTCTTAGAGAAACTTGCATCCTCACACTCATTGTACCCCAAAACTTTTGGAGAAGGGGAGGAAGGACATGATTCAGGATTAGCCAATCAACAGCTTCCCTTCCTCTGGGTACAGTGGCTGGTTCAGTGATAGACCTAAGGTCCTGCAGAACTCAATTACAGGAACTTTAATGAAATTATGCAGAAAATTAGAGCTCTGTTCTGAGCAGCTGGGCCTATATTTGGAAGTACAGAAACCCCACCTGTATATTGAAGCCTGCACAAAGGATGGTACAACCAGAGATGGAGTGAGAGAAGATTCCAGATAGCATCTGGGGTCAGGCCAGCTGTACCTGAAGACATATCCTGTCCCGTTCTGTTTTTCTTATTGTACTAGGTTGTATGACTGAGTCCCCAACACAGAGACAAGAGTTTTGGTGAGACATGTTAGTGTCCTTTGGCCATTTCTGCCTGGACCGCTTAGGCTGAGATTCAGTGGGCCCTTGTAAGCCAGTCATCTAGAGCTACAGCCAGCATGGAGTGAAGGGTTGAGTCATTTAGCTGGATTTATCAACCACAGAAACCTGGGTATATGGGTAAGATTAGAGTCAGGAGCAACCCACACAGCAAGACCTCCTCTGAGGGCTGAATTTGGGAGCTGACTTTAAGATGTTTCAATTATTAAATATATAAAGAGCATGAGCTGGATATTCTTTTGCTTTTATCTATCTGTCTAAGGGGCATCTTGATATGTCCCAGGATCCTATAAATTGTGCATAACTGGTTAAATTTTTCAGACATCAGCATTTCTAAGAGTGGAATGTAAGCTCCATGAGGGCAGAAGTCCAATCTAATGTGGTTTATTGCTGCATTTCCAAAGCTAAGAAGACCACAGGGGATGTAGTAAACATTTGGTGAATGAAAGAACAGATTGGACCCCAGTGTTTCCTTGTTCAATAGCCTGCAACAGCTTCTTGTTGCTGTGAAAACACAGAAAACCTAGACATCTTCTTGCTCAGCTCTCGAAGTAGAGTGACTGGGTCATTTACGAAACGAGTAGGAACACATTTTGCAGGTCAAAGGGGATGTGGCAAACAGTTGGACTGGAATAGCAGGAGTAAACCAGAACTGTCCCAGGCCAGCGAAGAGGCATGGCCACCCCACCTGCAGGGCCTCAAAGGACTGCCTTCCCGACCTCCTGCTTTGGTGTCTGCCCTTCCCTCTCATCTGGCCACATGAACTGCCACTGGAATTTTGCATTGTCTGTTTTTCTATGTAGAAAAGTCCTTTGAGGGGCTGGGTCTGTCTTACCACGTCCGTCTCCACTGAACATTGTCTGGTAGGAGTAGAGCCTGTCTCTGAAGACCTAGCCCCTCCCAGACAACCTCTACCATGACACAGCAGTCTGTGTTCCTCTTCACCCTTGACCCTGTGCCTGAGCCCCCATAGAGGAGCCAAGCCGAGGACATCAAGTTGTAGAATATGGTTCCCAAACATCTATCATCCATCCACTCAATGTTTGGATTTCTCTAAATGAAAAGTGAACTGAAGCAAACTTCAGCTGGGGAGGGTGGTGGGGAGCAGAGAAGGCAAGAAAAAGGAAGAACAACAAGAAGAAGAAGAAGCCAGTGATTGGCAGGCAAGCTAAAAAAGAGTTCCCGAAACTGTGCTCCGCACTGGGCCTTGCAAGTCCACCCCAGAAATCAGATGCACTTTAACCTCAATCTCTCTGATGTTTCTTCTGAGAGGAGTTTGGAACCTGAAGTTGAAAGCACCTTGTAAAGCAACCGTCCTCCCACCCCCAGGCTAGAATTCCTAGCAGACAGACTCAGGGACAGTACAACCAGACAAAGACACAAGGTTTGCCTAATTGCCTCTGTCCTCGCTGATACTGGAGCTCCATAAAATTTTCATGGTTGGGTTTGTTGCTGGTCCTGGCTGCCGTGCACATACCTATATATCTTTGTTTATAGAATGCACATGGCAGCAGAGTCTCCGTGTGGGCCCTGATAGCGTCCCTTTAGCTGTTGCAATGGACTGGCTTCCCTCCAGAATTCTCAGATTTACCTCTCTGGATTCTTTAGAAGAAAACAAACAACTAAATAAACATAAACAATTTAAAACCCCAGGGGCTGGGGAGATAGCTCTGTGGCACAAGTGCCTGGCTGGCAAGTGCAAGGCCATGAGTTCAAACCCTGGTCCTGAAAAAAAAAAAAAAAAAAGTTAAAACCCCAAACAAACAAACAAAAAATCTCTAAGAACTGGTAATTACTCAGGGTTCTGCTGGAAAATGAAACTCCTCCCTTCTCATCTAATAAAGACATGTTGACAAAAGAATCATTTAGAGAAATATGATCAGAGTTATGGGAATCAGAAGGGGTACGGAGGTCCCCAGAAATTGGCTCTAGCAGATACTGTCATTATCACTTGTAGTGATAGTGTAGGGATAGTGTAGGGATAAGGGGAGGAACTGGCATTACAAGTGAGAACTGGAGAAAGGATTACTTGACAAGCTTGGTATTTATGGGGACTTGCAAATGCGACCTTGAAGTAGAAGTCCAAAAGAGGCAGCCCAGGGGCTGGGGAGATAGCTCCGAGGCACAAGTGCCTGCTGGGCAAGTGCAAGGTCGTGAGTTCGAACCCTGGTCCCACAAAAAAAAAAAAAAAAAAAAAGAGGCAGCCCAGCCTCAGTAACTACCTCAGATCTTCTGCTGGGGTTTCCCATTGGCCAAAAGCAACAGGAAGCTAAAGGCATGCAGGCCCTGCGTGTGGAGCCAGCACAACTGGGGAAGCTGTTCTGAGATGATCCCGTGGTCAGTCTCGGTGGAAAGCCTTCTCATCCTGCCCACTAGGTATTTCTTGAATCCATCCACCTCTGTGCATGGGAGCCTCCCCCTGGCCTGGCTGAGCCCCTTGGCCTGCCATGATCCATTCTTCTTGGAGTTCCAGAATGGTCTTTACCAGGAAACTTGACTTCAGTGTTTACTATAGTCCCTTTTGACCAAAGTTTGAATCCCTGAATGTAAGAGTCTAATTAATCCTCTAGCTTCACTTCTTGTCCCTCATCCTGTCTTGCTGCATGGACTGTGGCCATGCCTGCTGGTCATTTTTCAGAATCTAGAACATTGTGCTCCTTCCTATGTCTGAGTTTTGGATATAGTATTCCCTGGATCTATATTGTCTTGCTGCATCCCCCAGTGACTTATAATTCTACTGGCCCTTCAGATCTCAGCTTAAAAATCATGTTCCTCAAAATGATTTCTCCTGAGTCTACAAAGCAGGCGGAGACTGTCAGACACTCTCACCACCTCTGAATTTCCTTACTTCACAAGATGCATCACAACAGTAATTAACTAATCAATTGTGTAACTCTCTGTTTATTGTCTGTCTCCTCAGTGAGACTAGGAGTGCCACAAGAGCCCACTCTCTCTGGTTTACTGCAGGGCCTGACGTGGAGTAGGACTTCCCCAATACGTGCTAAATGAGAGAAGGAAAGGCTTCCATTTTCCAGTGGGATAGATTACTGGGGCCCATCTTCTTAATGAAGATGACTAAAAACATAGGATAACTTGTATTAAGTACGTTAAATCAGCCAGGCCAAAACTATGGGGAAGAGGAAGAATCCAGATCAGTAACCAAGAGAAGCCACTTTTTCCCTAAGGCATTTTCTGGTCTTAACATATTTGAATTTTATTTTGATAATTTCATGAAATGAAAGACAGAAATAAACTTAGGGCTCATACAACATGGAACACATATAGGACACCTGTCCCACGCTGAGATAGGCTCCCATGAGGCTGCCCCTCAGTATAAGGGTGAACCGGAATTAAACCAGTTATCATATGATTTTCCAATCTAAATATTCATCTCCTGGGTGGGCTAGGAAGCTTTCAAGATTGATTAAGCTGGCTCTGTACTAGCAGTACATTTATCTAGAGCCAATGAAATTGCTTTCCAGTGAAAGGTAACTTTGTCCTAAAGCCCACATTTTTCTTATTAACTAAGTTTTTTCAGAAACAATGATTAGCACACAGTCAAAGATAATCACACACAAAAAAAATGTGATAGTGTGAGTGTAATACAAAACAGAAACGAATTCTCAAAGACATCAAATCATATGAACATAACTGTGCATGTAATATTTTAGTAAGTAAGATATGCTTTTAGGAATGGTAGAATAGCCATGCTGAAAGAAAATGAAGAGGAATCTCTAAAAATGAAAACCGCAAAAGTTCAATGCAAGAACTCAATGAACACACTGAATAGTAAATTAAACATAGGTGAGAGGAAAATTAGCAAATTAGAAAAGGAGTCCAAAGAAAGGATCACAAAAGTAGTACACAAAGATGAAAAGACCAGAAGATAAGATTTGAAATAAATAGGAAGAAAAAAATGTGACACGTATTTAATATTATCTGTGAAAGACAGGAGAGAGGAGATGGAGTAGGGACAATATTTTGAGGATTAATGGGTAAAAATGTTCTGGATTTGGAGGACACATGCATGAACAGAAACATAGGCCCACTTACTGGTTCTGTTGTGCTTCATGAAAACCTATCCAGCTTTATGGTTCATACAACCCAGAGCTTAAAAAATACCAGTGGGAGTTTGTGAGGTTAGCTGGCTCCTGGCCAAGGGCCACAGTATTGTACAATACCAAGCAAAATGAAGCAAAGGACACATGGAAAGATCAGGGAGTGAAAATCAACCCCTGCCAGTCTTTTGCCCCTGTAGTTTATCCCGCTTTCTTAGGGCCTATTTGGGCAGCAATGAAATACTCACAGCTACATCCCCCTGTTTCTTCTTCCCCCTCATAGGTATTATGAACCAGACCCCAGAGATAGTAGAACAATATTCTCCAGTGTCCTTCACAGCTGACGAGGGTTTAGTCCAGTGGCGTGCTTGGGAGAGGCAAGGGAAACATATCTCCCATCCCTTCTGTGCTCTGACCTCCGTCTCCCAGTTCTGTAACCTGGATCTAGACGGAGCTCTTAAGGTTGCTTGGTGGAGGAGACCTTACTGTCTAACTGACTGATGTGGACTGATCCTGGCTGGTTGGGGTGTCTGGAGGTAAAGCTGAAGTGCCCATATGCTGTAGCCAAAAAAAGGCTGAGATGCCAGCATCATCATAGGGTCCTCCAATGCTGCCCCCAGTATGAGACAAAGAGCACTAATACCCTTCATAACTCAGCCCATTAGCATCACCTAGGACCTGGCTGGCTGGGGCCCAGGAGCTAAGCTCCAGAGGGAGGTAGGAAATTACCCAATCCTGTGTTCCATAGCCCTCCAGCTCCCGACCCTTAGCTCTCTTGGATAGATGAATGATCTGGCTGGCACGTGGGTAGTTTATTTCTGACTCATGCTCCCTTCTTAGTGGCCAGGTGTCCTGGTCCTTTTCCTCCTCATCGTGACTCGTCTTGGGATCAGGTTCTTGTGGTTGCTCTGTTTCAGAGGAAGACCATTCATCATCTTGCCTCTGGGAATCCTGGCACACCTCTTAGACATGCTCAAACAGAGAGGCTGCCAAACCTGCAGCTGGCCACACAGCAGGTGTGTGTTGAGGCCAGGGTACACACAGTCTCACGCCCCCAGTGGGTGGGAATGCAGGCCTAGCCCTTGTGTAACCAGTGTCAGGACCTGGGTGCTTGGAGCAGCTCTCCAGTGTAGTCTCAGGGAGGCCCTGGTCCCTCCCTGGCCTTCAGGCATGTGCAGATTCCTTGAGCCCTAGCAGTGGGCTCCTCCCGATCACCACACTGTGGAGGACACCAGATCTTGTCTCATGGGAAAACAGAAAGGAGTGGCCAAGGACAATTGATGGCAGGGTATCACTGCCCCCCACCCCCCCAACCTAGCCCTGCAATGACTCGGACATGCCATTCCAATTTGGAAGTTCTCAGAGATGCTCCAAACAACTGCAGCTGATTCAATTTTAAAAACTAAAGTAAATGAAGTTGATGAATGTTGTGAATGGAGGTGGGGTGGGGGAAGGTATCATGGCCAACTGTGAAAGTGTTAGGAAAACAGGAGCATTTCACTTCAGTGAGTGGATTTGGGAATGGTAAGGGCTAAGCAACTCCATGGATGCCCGCACTAGGAGCCTGTGGGCTGGTCCTGTCCTTGCCCCAGGCCTGGTCTTATTTCTGATCATGGTGGGACAGAGCCTGTCCTACACTGTGGCTCTGGAACTCAAGGAACCAGGGTGGACTCTGTCATAAGATACCAGGCTCTTTGGGGGAACAGCTGAGCTTGTGGTGAGCCTGGTGCAGTGACCCAGGGAGGCAGAAGACCTGAAGTGGGATGTTCTCCTTTCTAGCATGGCTCACACCTAGGCAGCACTGTCCCACGTAATTACATAAACTTAGCGTCCCTCGAGATGCTCATCTTGCCTCTGACACATTTCAGGCTCGGAGCCATCCTCCCCACCTCCCCTCAGCTCAGGGGCCTGGCTCATGACTCATATGCTTACACCTTTTCCATAGGAGGTTGCTCCTCATGCAGAGAGGATGGGGCCTTGGTGGGCTTGGGAATTGCTCCTGTGGGGGTACTTCAGCCCTCGTGGGCATGGACTCCAAACCAACTCTCAGAAGCAGTCCCACGCTCATTTCTATGTGGCATACTTCTGCTCCTGTGCCAGCACCCATATAATGCAACTCTTCCAGGGCCACCCTGAGACTTGTCCACAGCCAGGCCTGTCTTCTGTGCTGCCCAGAACCTAGTATGGCTGACCTGAGTGTGGAGAGCTGGTGCTGTAAGGCCTCCTGTCCCCATGCCATGCCTGCTGTCTTCCCTGGGCTCAGCTTCCTGTGACTGAGCATCAAGGTGAAGTCCAAGAGCTGCCTTCCTTCCTTGCCTGAGGAGTTTGTTCACTAACTAGAATGACTTTCATGGTGACATTCCTGGCAGCAAAGGGGAAAAGAGCCAGATAGTTTTTCAGAACTCTTTCCAGTTGGCAGCTGTAGATTAGGGGAAGCTTGTGCAAGACCTGCCTTTGTGTTCCTCTTCCATGACTCCAAGACCCCAGGTACTTCTCCAGGTATCTGAGGTCTGACCTGGTAAGCCCTCCTATTAGGCAGAAGCCAGCCTCCCTCATCTCCTGGGCCAGAGGTAGGTTGGACAAATGGGGACAAGCTGTTCAGATAACCACTGAGATGACACAGTAAGGACCTGAGAGAAACTAAGAGCCGGAGAGGTCCCCAACTTGCAACACCCATCATGTACCTCCTATTCCCCTCCCACCAATAAAGAGAAGCCAAGGCTGACCCCTTGCTGAGGTACAACTTTCCAAACAGGAGTTCACAGGAGCCCCGAAGGCCAACAGCTCCATCAGGATTTAGGGAGGCTTTCACTCCCATGAGTCACCACCCGAATTCTATATCTATATGAAGAAACTTCTGTCAACATGTAGGACATCCATGCCTGGTCCACTGAGAGCAGTAGAGGCATTGACTTCTGTACTTGGCCTTCAAGGTCACTGACAAAAGAATTGTGTTCCCAGGGGTTGCTCAGGAAGTGCTTTCTAAGTAAATGAAAGGTATTCTTCGGGGGGTAAAAGAAAAATGTAAGCAAGGTTAACGTGACTACAACTCCTTGGGTATCTGGGTACAGGGATTTGGCCTTAAATTATTCAACGAATGTGTCCTTCTACTGGAATTTTTCCAGGGACAGAGATGTACCCAACCCCTCCTACTCTGACTTCTGCCCCAACACATAGGAATGGTTAGCTCGAGCCAAGTGTCTCACAGGCTTTGCCTGTTTACCTTTCACAACTTGGAGGTGTGGTACTAGTTTTGCATATATTTTGCATAAACGGAAACCACAACTCAGAGAAATTGAGTCAGTGAAGGCATCCCAGTCAGCAAGAATCAAAGACAAAATTCAGTTCAATGCCAGGGCTGTATGGTCCATGGGCATCTCCATGATAAGTTGTAAGAGGAGACTTACTTGTTGCCTGGGTGCAAGTTGCTTTTACAGAGCTCCTTTCAGAATTGACATCAAGTAAGCTCTGGGTCAGGGAGCCTTGGCTTGATGCGGTCACTCAGTAGAAGACAGAAGGCCTACTGCACGCTAGAACCCTGCAGGGGAAGCCCAGCTTTGCATTCACTGTCCTGCTCCCAGGTACCGGCATTTGCCATGCTAAATTAGCCTATCTTTAAAGCATTAGAGACCAGAGTGCCTTCAAATTGTTCTGGTATAAATTCTTTGTCCTGTGGACTCCTGGGTTAAGGCCAATTAAACCTGTGCCAGGTAGGGCTTATTCCCTATAAATCAGTGGGAATGTGGTCACACAAATTTTAAATATCAGATTAAAATCAAATTAGTGGGAAAATTTGGAACAAATTGCCTCCAAGTACAGTGAATGAGTCTATTTTTAAAATGTTGCCGCACCATGCAAAAGAGTGAAGCAAACACATTTCCTAATAGCTAGGAGACACTGTGCTGGGAGTGATTTTTCATGCTTAGTCACTGTAATTGCTCTAGCAAAACTCAGGAATCAAATAAAACATGTTTGCAAATTGTAAATCACTCAAGGAGGCTACTTCAGACGGGTCCTAACCTGATGGTGAAGGTCACAGTGGCTCCCTGGGGAGCAAGCACCCCATCTCTGACACCCCTTTACCTCTTGCTCTTTGGGCAAGCCTATGAGCTGCCACTTCCAACAAAGACCATTGCCCAACATGTGCCCCGGGAAAAGCTGCCATAAATCAGCCACATTTCCTGATCAGCAAGAGGGCACACTGTTTCTGGGGCCACCTAGGAGGGTTCGGGATGGCTTCAGAGAAGGCAGGGTGTGGGCTGGGGCTCTCTGACGCCTCTGTGGCTGGGATGGTGAAGGGACAATGGTTGCTAAGGGAGCAGAGGATTCATTTCCAGTGAAAGGTTGTGCTCTCACTTGCCAAGCCCCCAACAGGGGGCTTGGGACAGGCTGTGATAGTTCTCTTCAAGCTCTGTTTGGGTCAAGGGTGATATACTCTGGCTCTAGGATACCATATTTGTCTGCTAGTGTCCCCATACCCAGAGCATTATCCCTCCACAAGGACCTTACCAGTCATTACAGAGTAGAAATAAGAGGAAGACACAAAGACTTGAAATACCTTTTGAAATAGCAATGCTATGGTCGTGGCAGCCCCTGACCTTTGTGCAACTCTGGCAGCTCCCCTGTCCCCTCTTCTGGAAATTCCACTTCCTCTGTCTCATGTTTCTGCTGAGTGTGATCATCCCACTGGGATCTGGCTGACTGTGGTTGTAAAGTCAGGTAGGCATTTCATGGTTATCTAGGATTGCAAAGGCCACCTTGCTTAGCATTCTTGTACTTTAATAGCAGCTCTGTAGAAGCAATGACTCATCTAAGGGGCTTCTTTCCGGTGTCTTGTGTTATAACCAACAATACCAAGACCTGATCCTTCAGGGTTCTTCCTGGTAGACCTTGGGCCAACCCAATGAATTCTCGAATGGAGAAGAGAGGACCAGGATACTTTGTAAAGGAGAGATGAGTTGGAGTGAGAGTCATCCAATCAAACACATGTGTTAAAGACCTGTCCTGGCCTAGGCACTGAACCTCTGTTACAACCAAGTTCAGCAGGAACCTAGGCAAGGCAGAAAGGACCTCAGATGAGTTCCAGGGTCTTATGATGACCTTGGAGAGAACATCTTCCAAGAAGGATGAGGGGGAAAAACAACGTTCAGGAGATAGAGAAGATGAAGGTCAGGAAATGGAACCCTGGGCATAGGAGAATCACAAAAGATTTTTCTTAAATGAGTAAATTTCCATTCCAACTTGATAGTGATCAGAAAACGTCCCTTTTCCTCTTTACAACACTGGGTATTAAACCCAGGGCCTTCACTCTAAGCTCATCCCCAATCCTTTAAGTTTTTTTTTTTTTTAAGTTTTGAGACAGGGTCTTGCTAAATTGCCCCAGTTGGGCTTGGATTTGTCATTCACCTCCTTTAAATTTACCTTCGTTGGGTCTCCAGAGCCGGGTCTGAACAATGGGGTTACTGGAGAGGAGTTTCTAGCTTGTGCACTCGGCTTAAACCAGGCTTTGGAGCAACACAAGTGTGCCGTGGCCTGTCAGGCAGCCAGGGTAATGTGGGCGAGTGGTTTCGACTCGCTCAAGAGCTCAGCTGGTCTTACCCAAAGTGTCTTCCGCTTCACGTTCTAAGGGGAGCTCCCTTGGCTCAGGCCCTGGGGCAGAGGGGGCAGTGCCATCTTCTATTGTCGGGCACTGGCAATGGATGTGGGCACAGCAAATGAGAAAAACTGTCCTTGGAAGCCATACACCCAGGGAGGTCTGCTTTTAGTGGGTGGGACCAGAAAGCTAGAAAAATAATAAATAAAAACAAAAGTGAAGAGAAGCAAAGCTCCCAAGTGCCAGAATGGGGCTGGCCGAGGCTGTGGCTGTCTGAGTAATGGGTTCCACATTTGTCTGGCTCTGTCTGCAGCCACCAGGATCCAGGGTGCACAGTGGGCCTTGCAAGGGCCAGAGAGGACAGCTCAGCTGTGACCAGGCCTAGTGTACCCTTGCGTTGGCCCCATCCCTGGCTGGCCACCACATGGCTGAGATGTTGCGTGGAGCTCATACTTCAGCACCCCAGCCTTCCTCCCCTCCGCAAGCCCTACCCCTCCCTGAGGCTCCTGGGCTCCTGCCGGCCTGCACAGATTGTTCGTGTTATTAATGTCGTTTTCCCAGAGATTCCATCTGGCTTTTTAATTGCTCTGGGATGGGGCTAGGATGCTTTGATAGTGAATTGGTATCTTTCCTATGTCTCTGCTTACGTCAAATGCTCCATCCACAGAGAAGGGTATGAAGGGAAGGGGGAGAGGTAGGGATGACGAGAAAGAAAACAGCATTCTTGCAGAATCGAGAAAGTTCTTTTGAAGGTGATTTAGGTTTGTTTTTTTGTTGTTGTTTTTTTGCATTGGATATTGAATGCAGGGCCTCTGTACTGAGCTACATCCTGAGCTTTTTATTTTTTATTTATTTATTTATTTATTTTGGAGACAAAGCGCCTCCTATTCTCCAAATTTCCCAGCTTAATCTTGAGATTCTCCTGCCTCATCCTCCCAGAGTTCTGGGGTTACTGGTGTGTGCCACCACACATGGCAGATTTATTTAAAGAGAAGAGAAAAGGTGTCTCTGTCCATCAGCATAGGAAGGAAAGAGGTGAGATAACAACATTATCAGGTGAGGACTCTGCCCAGTATCTGGAAAAGGCCTCTGGGTCCTGACAGGAGAGGCCTCTAGTCTAAGCAAAGTCAGGGTTTTTGCTCCCCCTTGACCTTTACTATGAGGGGCCCCCTGCTCTCTTGGGAAATCAGCAGGTCTTAGAGGAGGCCTGGCAGGTTCTTGCCTGGGAAGGAGGGGGCGGGAGACCTGGGAGGGGCAGACACTCCTAGAAATCCCAGAGGCTCATCACAGGTGTTGGGGCCAAACTCCATGTTCACAAATTCCCAGGAGATCCAAAAGATAAGGGTGACATCTGTGACAGCACTAAACCATCAGGAGGCAGCTGGTCGCAAAGGAGCTGCCTCTCCCTTTCGATATATCCTCGCTCCCATCCTCAAGTCCAGTTCCTCTGAACAGCAAAGGACACAGGGCTCAAGCAAGGGTGGTCCAGAGAAGGTGGCAGGTCCCTGAGGTTGGCAGAAATATCCAGGCATTTTGGCACTGTGCGTGGCACTGCCCTCACTAAGTGCTCTGTCAAAGCCATTGCCTCTAGGATACCTGATACACCCTCCCCCGTTGCACTTGTCCCTCTGACACCATAGCTTGGGGCTGTGGGCTCCTCAACAGCCAGAAACAGACTGCTTGTTCCCAGAAAATGCTTCCACCCTCGGCTTGGACCCTGACATACAGTGGGCATTCAATAAGTGCTTAGAGTGCATTCAGTGTCAGGCTTATTGGAGTGGATCTTCATGAAAGCTAAAGTTAGTAGGGGAACCCAGGGGAGTCTTGAAGGAAGCAGCACATGTCCATAGTGCTGTCCCTGAGGTCACTTCTGGCAGGCAACAGAACATGCACTGGATATGTTCATCCCATATTCACTTTGCTTTCAGGAGGGCTTTGCACTCTCTCGAAGCAGCACACACTGGCTTCTTTTAGTCCCTCTGGAGACCTTACTCTTCCCATCTCTTTCCTGGGGCCTGATGTGATTGGTTCCATCTTGTCCCCAGCATAGCCCATCCCGGACCTCATGGTGCAAACAGAAGGGCCACCCTTTGGAAAACTGCCAGCTTTGAAAGAGGAAGCCCTTGGAGGGATGGCCCAACAGGAGGGAGAGGAAGAAGGGAGGGCAAGAGGGTCGCTCCTCCCCACACATCCTGGGATCTGTTCTGGGGGCAAAGGAGGAAGCCAAGGATCAGCCCCTCCAAACAAGAAAAACTGGAATTAGCACTGAACTCAGAGAGGGTTTGCTGGGGCCTAGCAAGCCAGGACCTGCCCCAGCCTCTAGGCAGGTGGTGGGGCTATGCCTCCTCGGTTCCCAGGGTGGCAGGGCGGGCCTCCGCCTCCTCACTGGGCTCGTGGTCTTTCTGCCAAGGGCAGCTATGGGTGAGGCAGCAGCAAGGCACAGGACAGAGGTGAGGGGGTGGAGAGGAGTGATCTATGCAGGTAGGTAAAGCTAAAGTTTTCAGAATGTAAAAGAATGTGTAATTTCTCAAAAATGTCCTGGCCTTCTTTTCAAAAGGGAAAAACCATCTTTTACTTTTTACCCTTGGAGAGGGGAAGATACTGAAAGCACTAGCAGCCTCCTGAGAGAAAGCTTCCTAGTCCTCTTGGCTGAGACAGCAGTGAGGGGCATCTTGGTTGGCTGTCACTACTGCTGAGGAGGTGCTGGGGTGCCTGTCCTCATGGGGTGATCATCGGGTCTGAGCCTCCTGCTTGGCACAGGATCAGCATGAGGATGCTGGAGCTGCTTTTTCTATAGGCAGTGTGCAGGGAGGGGTCAGGCTGGGGTACCCTTTCTGGGCTGGCTGGGCAGAAAAGATGTGGAAAACAAAATAGAAGGGGGCTCAGCCTGCAGGAGGCCCTTTGGGGTATCACTGGGGTAGGCTGAAGTCACATGGCCCAGGGAAACGGAGGGCAAGTGGAGAAGGGTGCAGGGTCCAACCCTGGAGGCCACTACCTACCTCCCAAGGTCCTGACAGAAAGCTAGAGCTAAGGCAGGTGTAAGCCAGGCTGTACTGGAGCTGGGGCCCAGCGATTTGGAAGTCTGGCTACAGGGCCCCTCAACCTAGAGCTGCTGGGTGAGTTTGCCTTCTCTGGGGCCCTCTTCTCCCAGGCCATACCATAACCTCAGCCCCATGCACCTCTCCAGGACATCCCCAGCACCACTCCTGTCCTCACAGGACTCTTTAGGCTCTATAGAGTCTCAGCCTGGAGCCTTGTCTTTCTTCTGTTATTTGCTTTAGCTGGGAGAAGTCACCCCCAAGGTAAAGAGGAGCTGAAGAGGTACTAATTCATCAGGAGCTCAGCCAGAGAAAATGCTGTGATTATTTACAAATGTGACCTGGCCTACAGAAAACCTTGGAAGTAGATTCTTTCTATATTTAAAAAGACACCAAAATTCACTTTGATATGTTTATATTATAGATATAATACATAAAACATCTAACACGAAACTCTATGCTTTCCCCCAAAAGAAGACGGCCAAGCAGTCCTTCCGTGCTCCCACCCCAGCCGTGTGTGCACATTGGCTGGAGGGCGCTTCCTTCCAGACCCAGAGCCAGGGCCTCTTGGGGGACAAGCCTGCGGGCAACCCCAGCCAGAGGGAGCATAGGCCCAGGAGGCCCACAGCCCAGGACAGGGAAAGCCTAGGGGAATGGGAAGCCCATCTGACCTCTTTGGTTTCTCCCAGAGGGGAGCAAAAACAACCCCAAAACCAAAAGGAAAGAGAGGCTCAGTCCCTTCCCCCTTGCCTCCAATGGAGAGTCTCATTTTGGCAAGTATCTGAGCAAAACCAAAACAAAACAAAAACCAAATAAAATGGTGGTTTAGCATAGACGTGCACATTCACATTGCACAAGGCACTGCTGGGACACAGAGGCCAGATACAAGTGTTGATATCGGCTGATAAAGCAAAATATTTGGAAAGCTTGTCATAACTCCAGTCCCTCTGGGATGAACTGAGTGTGCTTCATGTTTGTACGGCAATGCTGGCAACATACAGTACAGACAGGGCTGATGGTCCCAGTATCCCTCTACCCTCCCACCCCAAGACCACATCTCCAGGTTACCCTCTTCCACCTGTTCACCACCCTCCAGAACACAGGGCCTTAGGATTAACTCAAGGCCTAGCCTTCCGGTGGGACTGCAGGTGGGAGTCTCCAGCTAGTCACCTGGTGAGTGCTAATCCAAGAAGACCAGCCTGTTGTAGGCAGACATGGGGTTGGGTGGAGGTGGGAGAAACAAGAAATTTCAGGACCCACCACCTCCGAGTAGAACAAGGGGAAAAACTTTTAAGTTCGAAGGCCCAACTTTTAAAATTCCTCCCTTCTGTGACCAGGCACACAGGCATGGTTGGGGCTGGAGGTTAGGAACTCAGCGTCCTGATGGGCCAATACCCCACCTTCTCTCCTGGAGGCTCCCTGCAGCCTCAGAGGAGGCAGGAACCCTCCAAATAAAATATCAAGGCACGTGTTCGCTCCCCCTACTCGGTAGGAATCAGAGCAAATTTGCATTTCCAAGGCACAAGGTTATTCCTTATCACTAGAGCTCGGCCCCAAGAGTTCTCCCTTCTCAGGGAGAAACCACCGTCTCATTCCCTCATCTTAAACGCACCGGAGTTCGGCTCAGAGAAAGGGAAGGGACACGCAGAGCAGGCCAGGCTTTCAGGTGGCGCTGGAATGTCTTAGTCCTGGCTCACATGGCAGGGCAGCCTTGAGATCCGACGACCCGAAACCACTCCCCGGGTCCCCGCCAAGGGCCGGCCTAGGGCGGTCCGCCACCGCGTGCCTCACGCGCAGTTGCTCATGGCCTTGACCAAGGAGCTCTCCGGGAGCTGGCGGAAGATGTCCCGCAGCGTGTCCAGTTCGCGGCTCAGCTGTTCCACCCGCTTACGCAGGCGGTCATTGTCACTGGTCAGCTCCAGCACCTTCTGCTGCGTCTCCACGTTGCGCTGCTTTGCCTTGTCACGGCTCTTGCGCACCGCGATGTTGTTGCGCTCGCGCCTCACCCGGTACTCGTTGCTGTTCTTGTCCACCGACTTCTTGGCCTTACCCGCACCCGTGCGGAGGTCGGGGTGGGCAGATGACAACCCCTTGAGTGCGCCACCCGGGCCGGGCAGGCCGGCGGCGCCGAGCGCGGGCGCCGAGTGCGGGCTGGGCACGGGCGTGGGCGGTGGCGTGGGGTGGCCCGGCTGCAGGTGCATGGTGGTCTGGCCGCAGTGTGCTATCTGGAACTGCAGGTGCGGGGCGGCCAGGTGCGCGGGCGGCGGGTGGGCGTGCGGCGGCGGCGGTGGCGGCGGCGCCTGGTAGGGGAAGAGGCCGGCCAGCGCCAGCTGCTTCGCCTCGTCCTCCTCGCGGGGCTCCTGCTTGATCACCAGTGGCCGCAGCGCTGGCACCGCGACGCGCTCGTACAGGGGCTCCAACCTGCCGTCCAGGTAGCCGCCCGCCGCGCAGCCGTAGCCGGGCGGGGGACCATGCGCACCACCGGACATGACGGCGCCGCCCGGGCCCGCCGGGGCACTGGGGTAGTCAAAGTCGCCGCCTGCTCCCACGGGGCCCGCGGCCGCCTTGGCCTTCTCCTGCTGCCGGCTGTGCTGGAACAGGTCGGCCAGGAACTCGTCGTTGAAGGCGGCCGGGTCGATGTAGGCGCTGATGTCGATGGACGTCTCGTGTTCGCAGATGCCGCCCAGCGGCTCTGGGGCTGCAGGTAGGGCAGGGGGCTGCGCAGGGCCCGCGCCCCGGGAAAAGCCGAAGGCGGCGCTGCTGGGCGCGTGTGGGGGACTCTGGAGGTGGCTGCTCATCGGGGGCCGCGGCTCCACCTCGTAGAAGTCGGCCGACTCCATGGGACAGCTAGAGCGCTCTTGGCATGGCGCGCCTCGGCGGCCTCCAGCCTGCGCGGGGCGCCGCCGCGTCCGCCGCCCACCCGGGTGCCCCTGCTCACTCGCGCCCGCGCAGCTCCGGGTCGCGAATGGCCAGGCCCGCGCGAGCCCCGCTTTTATACCAGGGGCCGTCGCCCCCTGGTGTCCAAGCTGCTCCCTGACCACGGGCGAGGGCAGCGAGGCGCTTGCTGGGTCTTAGCGCCCGCCTCTCGGAAGGGCGGTGAGCGGCGAGGGGCGCAGAGAGGCGGTGGCGTCACGCCCGCTGCCTCCAGCGCGGGAGCGGAACCCCGGAGGCTGTGCTGGGCTCCACCCCGACAGGCTGTCACCGCGCGCACACGTGGTCGGTGGAGTTCACCCCACGAACCTCCCCAAACCACCCGCTTCCAGTTAACAGCCAGGGAGTCCAGAGCACCCAGAGGCCGCGCAAGGGCTTGGTGGAAGACAAGTCTTGGTCCTGAGAACCAGGCCTGTCCCAGCTGCGGCTTCTGCCCTGGAGCGCGGGACGGTGGGGACAGCTTCTGACGCGCAGGCCGTCGCGCACCGCCGAGCGGAGAGACCCGGAGCGCGGAGACGCGGGAACTGCTGTCTGTTTTCCACGAGACCCCAGATGTCACTCTGAAGCTCCTCTGCCCCGCCCTGCCTCTGAGCCCAGCAGGGTCACACTGGCCCGGTAACGCAGGGCACTAGGACCCTGCAGAGTACGCAGGCGGCCGCGACCCGGGCTCCAGGCGGACCGAGCCGGTCCAGTCGCTCTGGAAAACTTCCTTTCAATTACTTCTCCAGGCCTGGGCGCGAGGGTTGTTCAGGCGCGCGAGGCTGGACCCCTGTCCGCTAGAGCAGCGGCCGAGTTTTCTTTCGGGATGGGCTGGTGGTCCCCGGATGGGCCACGCCGCACGCCCCGCGAGCGCAGGGAAGACTGCAGGCGCGCAGAGAAGCGAGGACTTGGCTTCAGGACCCGGAACCCGCGGCGCATCCCGCAGCCTCTGCTTTCGTGCCCACTGCCTCTCAGGGGCTCGCCCGCGTCCAGAGCTGGGGCGTCGAGGGAGCCGGGGCCAAGGGGTCTGAGCACCCACTGGGAGACTGCTACGTGACTCGCAGGGCCCCAGGTCCCTAGACTCCTTGGTCCTGGTCCCGTAGCACACGTGCCGCCTCCTTGTCACTTGGCAGCCCGCACACGGGTGGGGCTCTGCGTTGGGCAGGTGGAGCCATGCCAGCGCTTGGGTCTCTCCAGCTTCCGTCTGGCTCAGCCCCTGAGGCTTCTTGAACCATGGCCTGTTGTCCCCCTACCTCTGATGGTCCCCCAGTGCTGTCTGGAGGTGTGCCAGCCTGGTCCCCGCGCAGCACCTTCTTGGATCTGGTGAGACAGGCCCTCTAAGAGATCCTAAAAGAGGCACAACTTAAAAACACAGCTCAGAGGCCCAAGCTTCCACTGCGGTTAGAGCAAAGAACAACTTTGTCTGGGGAACTAACGCATCCTGTGCTTTAATCAAGTTCCTATTCAACATATTCCTAATGATTAATGACCTAACTGCTTCAGCTTGGATCCAGAGCTCATAAACAAGATATTTTAACTTGATGCATTTGGGCAGAGGGAAGAAAAAAAAAACATATACATTCAATAAATAATGTGATGTGAGCTGAGGAGCGCTGCCCGAGCCATGGGCACAATGACACACCCTGCACCTGCAGAGAGGGCTGGAGGGAAGTCAGCAGAAGAGTTTTCAAGGTTTGGGTTTTTCATGCCGAGAGTGCTGCTGAAGTCCTGCACTTGTCGCAGAGATTCAGGGAGGGCCAGGACACTGGCTTCAGCCA
Source organism: Myocastor coypus (assembly GCA_004027025.1). NCBI lineage: Eukaryota > Metazoa > Chordata > Mammalia > Rodentia > Myocastoridae > Myocastor > Myocastor coypus. The sequence goes on from PVJA010001325.1 coordinate 100,844, forward strand.
CAGTTACCCTTGCCTGTGCAGGGAGAGGAACTTGTTTTAGCACTGGAACAAATCCCAGTGTGAGAATAAGGCCTCCCCCAATAAGGAAGAGACTGATAAATGTGTTGGGTGAGAGTCAGGGCATGGGGCCACAGAGCTGTAGGCCTTCACGTAGTGAAAATAGGGCTTTCCCAGGTCCACCTGTGCAAGATGCAGAGTCCCCTGAGATGATGGAGAAGTGTTCCCTGCCCTCCAGAGGTCAGAACACAGCAGGTAGACAGGCAGCAGGTCAGACTAAGTCTGCTTGGAAGAAGGGCAGAAAAAAAACAGACTAGGGCTTTGTGTTAACTCATGCAATGTGTTAGAGACACAAATGGGGAGTAAGGATTGTTGGGTTGTTGGCTGCATGGTGGCAGATGCCTGTGATTGCAGTACTGTGGAGGACGAGACAGGAGGATTGCTGGTATTTTGAGGCCAGTCTGAGCTATATAGTGAATTCAAGGCCAGTCTGAACTATATAAGGAAACCCTCAAACAAACAAGCAAATAAAGGGATGGATGTGCTGTGCTAGAGGGGCATCCTACCCTGGTGAATATACGGCTCTGGAGGAGGCAGCCACTGATGTTTTCTGGTAAGGTGCTATGGATTGAATTGTATCCCTCCGAAGTTCAAAACCCACCAGTTTAATATTTGGAGATAAAGCTTTTAGAGGATAAAGTTAAGTGAAACCTGAGGGAGGAGCCCTAATCAGGTAGGACTGGTGACCTTATAAGGAACATACTGGCACTCTGGGGAGATGAAACAAGAGCGGTGCAATTCCAAGTCCAACCTGGGCAATTTAGCACCTTATCTAGGCCATCTTTCCAAATACAAAAGGCTGGGGATGTAGCTCAATGTGAAAGCTCTGGATTCACCCCCCTCCACCAGAATAAGTCCATATGTGCACGCAGAGAGAGAAGGTAGTCTTTTGCCAGGCAGGGAGACCCCGCCAGAACCATACCATATTGTATAATGGCACCTAAACCTCAGACTTGCAGTCTTCAAAGCTGTGGAAAGCAAACACTTATGGTTGATACCACCCCGTCTTTGGCATTCCACTGGGGCAGTGTGAGCAGGGTAAAATGAGGTGAGACAGGGATTCATGCAGGAGTGAACCTTGGAGCTATGCCCTGAAGGGTAAGTAGGAATTTGCCAGAAGGATAAGGAAGGCAGGTCTTTCTATGAGAAGGAACAGCAGGTGCAAAGGTGGAGAGACAGCAAGTACCTGGCATCTGTGGTAACAAAGGCCAAGATGTTTGACTGGAGTTTGGGGCCAGCTGGGGAAGGGCTGAGATAAGGGTGATCCTCAGACAGGGTTGGGTTGATGGCCAAGGCCATTCCCAGTGAGGGAAAAAAACCTTCTCTCAGGAGTAAGTGTCCTCCAGTGTTCAGTGGGGGAGCTTTGTTGTCCTGCTGGGCAAGAGGGGGTCCGTGTATCAGGTGGTCCTGATTTTTGAATGCTCGAGGATGAGGCCTGGTTCTAGAGATATTTTCAATGCTAATAATTTCAAGAAGACAAACAGAGCCCTAGGGACTTTTAAATGTTTTGTTTAAGCCATGCACAAAAGAGACTTAGCACACAAATTTGAAAATCTATAACATTCTACATAGCAACAATGAAACTAATCCTTTCAACCTAACTTTGTAATTATCAAAAGCTAGGGTGTGGAGATAAGATTGGTGACTCCAAAGCAGGATCAATATGATTTTAAAAAACAGAACCACAAAATAGAAAGCAGAGCTACAATTTTCAGGCACAGCTGAGCTCTGCTTAGAGAAATATCTGATATGGTACATCTAATGTGAGCTGGATGTGGTGGTGTTGGCTTATAATCCCTGCATTCTGGGAGGCTGAGGCAGGACCATGACAAGTTTGAGCTCAAGGACAACTTAGTGACTTTGCAAGACCTGGTTTATTTATTTATTTAATTAATTTATTTTTTCTTGTTTCAGAACCTTTGTTTGTTTATTCACTCATTTTTATGGCTGGCTCAGCCTGCCCCGAGGGCAGGGCTGGTGCAGCATGTGGTGCCGGGGATCGAACTGTGGTCCCTGAAGCCACCCAAGCTTCCCCAAGCAGGCGCTTTAGACCACTGAGCCATCCTGCCGGGCCCAAGACCTGGTTTAAAAATAATAATATAACTATCAAGAGGCTGAGGATGTAGTTCAGTGCAAAACCCTGGATTCAGTACTCAAGGTGGAAAAATTTCATATATGTCATTTTGGTGACTCAGCAACATAGTCTCAGATACTTTAAAGCTTAAAAAAATTAAAGTGTTAGTTACTTTTTATAAATGAATTCGGGATTGAATTTTATAGCAATGCATTTTTATGCTTTAGATATCAACAGGAAAAGTGTAAGAAGAACCCAGTGGCCAATTAACCAAAAGCCAAGGGTTTCCTATCAACAAATAGCACTTAGAAAGACCCTCTTAACCCATTAAGTGGCATATCCTATTTCTCCAGGAGGCCCAGTATTATGGGGGACTCAGCCCCATTTATACATCTACTTCATCACTTACTAGCTAGGGAACCTCGGGTAACTTATTGGCCTTCTGTGAGGCTCTATTTTCTTTTCTATAAACTGAGGACGATAATTCATTGTAGGGCTGTGGGAAAGGTTAAGGAGAATATAGATGCTAAAGTCAGTCCCAAGGATGCTCTTGATGCTTCTTTGATAAATATGAACCTGCTGGATTCTGATTTACCCTCCCTGCCTTTTTTTTTTTTTCCCTAATGTATTTAGTACAGGGTCTATAGGGTCTCACTACACAGATTGGATTCATAGTGATCCTCCTGTTTTCAGCCTCCCAAGTGCTGGGATTATAGGCATGCACCACCACACCCAGTCTCAGCCATGTCAGCACTCTCCAGGAGCAGGGTCACCCCAGCATGCTGGGGATCAAACCCCGCGGTCCCTAACTCTGCCTAAGCAAGTACTTTAATCGATGCTATCTAGCTGACCCTTTCCTGCCTCTTTAGAAGCACATTTTTGAGGTTCTACTATCCTCCAGAAACTCTGAATATTAAAGAACTCCCTTCAACACAGTTCTCAAATTGCCCTGTAGTCTATTAAAGCTGAGGCCCTCGGAGTCATGAGTCTTTGATACAGGGGTTGAATCAGAAACCTAAGTTTATTTTTTACAATGTCAAGATATTAATGTTTTATATACTTGGTGTGGTCTAGATCAATAGACCTAGTAGTTGTGGCTCTTTCTGCAGAGCATTCTAAATAAAGCATACTCAGTTCCATCACTGTGAACTAGAAATCATTCAGCTGTTAGCACTAGGAAAGACACTTGTAGTGTGTGGATGCTGTCTAACACCATAGCAGTGTGTACTCAGGTCTATAAGAAAGCACGCTGCTCAGTTCCTGAGAATTGGCCCTTTGCAGCTGTCTCTGAACCTCCTTCTACCATAATTGTGTGCAGCCTTTTCACTACTCAGCCTATTCACTTGCTTACAGTGGATCCAGACAAGGAGTGGTGGACACCAAAGATTCTGGGGCGAAACATGGAATCCAAAGGTTAGAAAGTTCCACTATGGTCGCTTTGTTTAGCAAAATACTTTTCATTCTATTTTGGTGGAAAACTCCTGGGGTGGATGACAGGCCCTGACTACTGCTCCCCATCTAGCATGTAGGAAACACAGGCTGTGGGCGTGGACAGTGTGCTGTGTGCAGCCCCCACCCCATCTGTTTTAATATTAAAAGTTACCAATCAAACTAAGAAACTGTTAGATAAAATATGTCCTGTCTTCTTAACAAATAGACCTTCAGAATGTCCTGAAGACCAGATTTAAATTTAGAATTTGACTCTGGAACACAATACTGCTGGGATAACCAATCACTCCCTTTTCTTTCCCACTCCCTGTCTCATCCCTGTGGAGGCGACTTAGATTCTTAGGCAAATGAAATAATTAGTGCAGAGCTCAAATGCTGCCTGTACCCTTTTAAATTGCCCCCCATCTGATTTTGGAGGTGCACACAGGCTGCTACCTGCTAAAGAACTCCTTGCGGACCCTGGCAGCTAGCTTTGGGCTGTTTGACCAGGAAACTCCTTGGCTTGTGGGGAGGGAGCTCCAGAGGAGGTCTGAGTGGAGCACTCCGCTATGGGCCTTGTGCCTGTGTCTGATAGTGGGCTGGGTATACAAGGGGCAGAGCCCGAGGGCCATGGTGTCCACCTCTCACTCAGTGGCCACCAGTGATCCTCACCTTGCCTGGAGCTCCTTCCCCTCCTCTTCCTTGCAGTACTGAGGATTAAATCCAGGGTTTTTGTGCTGAGCGATAGTAAAATCACAGCCCTTATTGTTTATTTCTTATTTTGAGACAGTCACCCTAAATTGCCTCAGCTGAGCTAGAACTTGTAGCCTTCCTGGAATTGCAAGTGTCCTGGCTGGTTCCTCCTTCTGCAGTAGGACATAGCAGTGAGCAAGAACCCCAGACCTGAATCCCCAAATTGTCTCTCCATCTCCCTTTCTGCCCCTGCTTTCATCCTCCATAGGCTGCCCCTGAACCCTGCATAACCTCTGGTCTTCTTGCCTTCTTGCACCCAAGTCTTTCAGTGGAGAAATCTGAAGTGTCTCTGAATAGCATCCTCAGATCTTGCCACTGTCTACTTAAATCCTTCTGTGACCACCCCATGTATGTGGAAGGAATCCTGAGACTCATCCAGTCACAGGCCCCATGGAAATCACCCTGGTGGCTCCTCACCCTCCTCTCCCAGGCTCTCCACTGCAAAGCTCTCCCAGCCTCTGGGGCTGCACTTTGCTCTTATGCTGCCTGGAACGTTCTTCCCCAGGTTGGCACAACTCCTTCCTTCCTGTCATTTGAGTGTCACCTTTCCCAAAACTTTCCTCTCAGGTGTGAGTTACACACTAGATGCCCATCCCCCACCACTCCCTAGACCATTGTGCATTTTATTTTCCTCTTAGCACGCTCAGAAAAATGGTCTTGTTTACTTCTTTCACTTGTTCCTTATCTGGCTTCCCCCACTAGAATGCCAGCTCCACAAAGGCAGGGACCTTGTCCGTCCTGTTCTGCATATTTCCAGAGCTAGAACAGGCCTTGGCGTAGGGGAGAGCCTCAAATATTTGTTGAATGAACACAGAATGGATTCTATTGAAGAAAACTGCGACCCAGCCACCCTCCTGGAACTCAGTACGTTCCCAAGCCTAGGAGGGCTGTTTGGGGGTAGCTCTGAAGGAGGCTGGAGAAGACCCAACCCCCTGGGTCAGGGCCCCCCAAGGGGAGACCAATCTGGAGCCTCCTGAAGCAGGTCCAGGCAAGATTGCCAGGGCCTGAAGAGTCTGCACCGTTCTTCTGGGCCAAATCCAAAGAGGTCCCCCCTTAGGCAGATGAGGCCCCCAAGGGCTTGGCTGAGCAAATCGTGCCTTTGTTGGGAGGGAAAGGGGCCTCTTTCTCTGGGAGAATCCAGACAGGACACAAATCCTGGTGAATGGAGGCCTCCTGTGGAAGACCCTGAAGCACCCCTCCCTCCAGGCCTGCAGAGCACCCCCTATCTGCAGGGTGCTGCTGGGAGGGTGCTCCAGAAGCGGCTGGCTTAGGGAAATGCCCCCACCCCACCCTGGAAAATGGGCCTGACTCTCAGCAGGCTCCCGGGACCCCCTCCTGCTCCTGAGCATCCACCACTCTGACCCAGTTACTTCTCCTGGCTGATTCCAAGGATTTCCACCCCAAGGTTCATCTTCAAGCAATCCTAAGCAAAGTAAGCAGCTAAATTTTAGGTGCTGGTGAGGTTAGGTGCTCTTGGCCCTAATTCTAGTCCTGTGAGTTGGTGATTCTACTCAGCTCCCCCTTACAGCGAGTGTAAAACGTTCCCTAAATGCAGGCGCTGTGGTTGTGAGAGAAAAGGGCTGCACGTGGTGGGGTACTTGCTATGATTCCAAATGCCACATCTGTTCAAACACAATGATCAGGGCTCAGATTTTCTCAAAGGAAGCAATTAGCAGGTTCTGCTATGGTCTATGATGTACACTGCTAACTTACAGACTGAGAAGCCAGATGCAAGCCAGGAATGATGGCGTATGACAACAATCCCGGCTACCTGGGAGGCTGAGGCAGGGGGTGCACACAAATTCAAGCCTGGGCAACTTAGTAAGACACTAGCAGAGTGGCCCCTGGGTCTGGTCACAAAAACAACACAAAATAACAACCCAGATTGCAAAGGTTATTTATTTATTTATTTATTATTATTATTATTATTATTATTATTATTATTATTTTATTTATTTTTTTTTTTTTGAGACAGGGTCTTGTTATGCAGTTCAGGCTGGTCTTGAGCTCACTTTTGTAGCCCAGGCTGGTCTCGAGCTCACATTGATCCTCCTGCCTCAGCCTCCCGAGTGCTGGGATTACAGGCGTGAGCCACCGCACCCGGCTAGGTTATTTATTTTTTGAGAAAAAGTCTCAGTATACAGTTCAAGCTGGACTTCAACTCATTTTGTAGCTTAGGCTGGCTTCAAACTCACAGCAGTCCTCCTGCCTCAACCTCCTGAGCGCTGCGATTGCAGATATGCATCGTCATGTCTCACTAACGTTACCAGTCTTGACATTCACAATGAATTCCTAGTTGACATAAAGTTCTACTTTTCTGGAGGTGTACAGGAAGAAGCTACAGTGGCTGGACACTGAACTGTGAAGAGGCTTTATGCCTTTGCAGGAAGGGAGATAACTTCAACTTTGTAATTTTTTTTTTTTTAATGTATTTGGTCAGAGTCTCACTGTGCAGCTCAGACTCAAAGTGACCCTCCTGTTTTCAGCCTCCCCAGCACTGGGATTACAGGCATGCATCACTATGCCTGGGCTCAGTGGCCTTCTTATTGCACCTGAGGGTAGGGCTGGCATGGCATATGGTGCTGGGGATCAAACCCTGGCCCCTGCACTTGTCTAAATAGGCGCTTAGTCCACTGAGCTATCTCATAGGCCAACTTTGTAATATATATACTTACATAGATTGGATTTTTTTTAAAAAAAGATGAGTATGTATTTATTATTTTTATGGTTTTATAAGCTGTGCAAATACTTGTCACAACTTAATTTTATAGTTTTATAGTTTTTTTAAACTTTATTTATTCATGTTATGGCCAGCTCAGCCTGCTCTAGGGTATTTTTCTTTTTTTAAAAAATGTATTAAGTACAGGGTCTATAGGGTCTCATTACACAGATTGGACTTGCAGTGATCCTCCTGTTTTCAGCCTCCCAAGTGCTGGGATTACAGGTGTGCACCCCCATGCCCAGTGTCATTCACTGTGTCAGCACACCCCGTGGATGGGGCTGACATGGCATGTTGGGGACTGAACTCCTGGGCCCTGAGTCTGCCTAAGCAGGAGCTTTAGTCCGCTGAGCTATCTGGGTGGCTCTAAAGCATTTTTCAAGGACCTTGTTTGCATTTCCTCATGTGTACATAAGAGTTTGAAAATAAAAAATTTGGAAACATGTTCTGAGGATGGAGTTTTCCAGATTTATGAGTTTTCATATATGAAGAATCATACAAAACTACAGACACTAAAGTCAATTTAATCCTGCATTTATAAGTCATCCTTATATTCAAAGAAAATAGCTAATTTATTTCTATCTAACTTCTACACATCAGTATGAAAGAGAACCATAATCCCAAAGAGAATTGGCATATACAGTTTATTTAAAACACAATAAATGTACATAGATTTTATTTATTTATTTATTTATTTATTTATTTATTTATTTATTTATTTGTCTTTTCGAGACAGGGTCTCACTATGCAGCTCAGGCTGGCCTTGAGCTCACTTTTGTAGCCCAGGCTGGTCTCGAACTCACACTGATCCTCCTGCCTCAGCCTCCCAAGTGCTGAGATTACAGGCATGTGCCATCATGCCTGGCCCATAGATTTTAAACATGTTAAAAAAGTGATAATATAGGCACTGGGAAGATAGCTCAGTAGAATAAGCACTTGCCTGGCAAGTGCAAGGTTCTGAGTTCAATCTCTGGTGCTGAAAAAAAAAAGTGACAATGTGAATGAGAGGCATACAAATTAAAACTATAGCAGTTGGACAGATCAAGATGAAAATGTTCGCTAGTGTGCTGGACTAACATGGCTCAGGGCTGGCGTGGCATGTGGCATGGGAATCAAATCCAGGTCCTTGTGCTTGCCAGGCAGGCACTTAGACTGCTGAGCTGTCTCCCCAGCACCCTATCAATTGATTTTAAAGTCTCATTATCCTTTCACCTAGCAATTCGATTTCTAGGAATGTAATCCCACAAACTCTTATATACACATGAGGAAGTACAAACAGGGATGTTGACTACAACACTGTTTTTAATTGCAAGTGAATACAAACAATTGAATGTCGATTAACAGGCAGTCTTGTGGTTAACTGAATAATGAGATCATCATTAATAATCTGTGGCTTTGATAAAAAGGAGGAGGTATATGGAAAGATACCTTATATGTTCATTCATCACTCATATTTATTATGTACACATAATAAAGCATGTGGACATGCTTTTAAAATGGATTTTTTATTCTGATCTGTGTTTTCCCACATAAAAATACGCACAGTTATAGACACAGAGTCACATTTAATGCCACATCTAAGAAGTCATCTTCATCTTAAAGAATAAAAAGGTGATTTGTACGTAAAGAACCTCTGACCAGGCATGGTGGTGTTTGCCCAGCTCTCAAGGGGCTGAGGCAGGAGGATTGCCTGGACTGAATTCAAAGCCAGCCTGGGTTACATAGTAAGTTTAAGACCAGCAAGAACTATATGGGAAGACCCTGCCTGGAAAAAAAAAATCCCCAAATTAGTATGAAAAGAAAATGCAATCCACAAGAAAATCTACAGAACATGTGGAGGGATTATATGGCATGTGATCTATGTGTACATATACACAGTGCACAAAAGGTATTATAATATGTTCTGTTTGTGTAAAAGGTGGGGGGAGAGGTGTCTACATGGTGCCTATCTATGCCCGGAATAGCTCAGAAAAAGGACATAAGCAAGGGAGAGGGGAATTTTTCTCTATTGCACATTAAAACACATAAAAGAATTAGATAATAATGAATTGTGATTGCCCCTCAAATTCCAAAGCATATGATGGCTGCATGTTCCCTAAAACATTAGTCTTAGAAAAATGAGAAGAGGATTAGTTTAGTTTTCACACAGTTGAATAGAACCAAATGGACCATAAAATCCTACACAGAGCTTTATTATTCTCATTGGTGGCCTTAAGAAAATCTATAAACCAGTCAGTCGTGAACCCCTCTCCCCCACTGTGGAATTCAGTTTCCTGCTTATATTGACTTAGTAGCTTAGGAACTATGGATGGGGCAGGGTTGGCCCATCCTACTTTTCCAATTGATCCTGTTTCTACCACTTTCAGTCAAAATTCCAAAGGTCATTTAGAAAACACATAGTCCTTGAAGCTGCGCAGACACTCCCTGTTGGTTGGACAACGCCTCCACAGCTCTATCCCTTCACAGAGTCCTGGAACCAAGGGGCTGCTGCTGTAGGCACTTGTCTTCTAGATCTAGAGGTGGAGGAACACTGAACAATCAGGCTTTGACAAGTATAGCTTTCACAATAATTGCTTGGAAAATCTACTTTACATTCCAAATGCAGTCATTTTTATCTGAGGCAAGGTGCACTAACGGTTAAATAAAACCCAGCATGAGTCATGCTCCTATAAACCGTCTGCTTCCAGAGTTCAGCATGTCTCTAAAGGAAGGAAGCTTCCAGTCCATCTGCATGATGTGGGGCTGCTCTAAGTCCTGTTTCTCTGGGAGAAACATTGTAAGACTAGCAGATCCCATGAGATTGGCCCAATGGCTCCTTGACATGGTGTGCACACACTGGGCTGATCAAATTCTTTGGTAGCCTCGAACCATTTGACCTCTTTTTCAGTGCCTGGACTTGTCCTTCTCAGAAGGATCCTGCCTTTCTGTCCAGAAAGCAGAAAGGCTTGTACAAAATGATTTAGCAGCACATGCAGCAGTGACAGCCACTGGAGGCACAAGCAAGAGTTGTGAGGGAGCAGGCAGGACTGGATCCCACTCTGGCGAAGGTGGTCAAGACACAGCCATGGTCAGGCAGGTGGCAGCCATTGTGACTGGCCATGAAGCCTCCAGACTGGATCCCCTGCCCTTCTCAGAGATGCCACCAGCTCTCTCACATCCTCTACGACACTTATTTCCTCTTTAATTGGAGTGATTTCCTCTTTAATTGGAGTGGTTGTGCTCAGCTGGGCTAAGCTGCTGACTTAATAACTAATGAGGACCTGGTCAAGTTCAAAGTGACAAATGATTCCTTCCATCTTCTCCCTCCAGGTACCACGTGATCCTGATCCTGACATGAATCAGGTTGCAGAAGCAAATGGTGGCAGGGCCAACAGCTGGTGCGAATGCCCATGATGTGCAGAGACTCTGGTAAGAGGCTTAATCTCTTTTGCTCTGTGTCCTCATCCTTGAGATGGAGATGATACAGCCAGATTACCAGAAAAGCACTGTGAGGAATCAATAAGATGACCCACTTAGAGGAGGAGGAGAACGAGGAAGAGGATGAAGGGTGTGGGAATGAGGGGAAAGAGGGAAGGAGAAAAATATGGGGAGTTAGAAAATATTTATTAAATCCCTTGAACAACTAGATCAAAGATTCTTATTTATTGTTTTTCTCCTCACAAACTCCCTTAGATAATCAGTCATCAAAAATCTAAGGATAGATCCAACATAAACTCAGGACAAGCTGGTCTGGATAAGCTATGTGACTATATGCCTGTCATCCCAGCACTCTCAGAGACTAAGGCAGGAGGATGACAAAGACAAAGCAGCCTGGATGCTTCATGAGGGTCTGTCTCTGAAATATAATTTCATGAGGGCTAGGAACAGAGCTCCGTGTCTATTGGGGTTAAATTTGCCTATGGGTGGATCTCAGTTTGCACAAGGTAGGGCTGCTAAAATTCTGGTAGAAAAAACAGGCAAAATTGTTGGATTGATGAGTCAAAAGCTGTACTTCTGGATCACAATCCTCACTGAAAAGAGGGAGATCTAAAGAAGCCACTCTAAAACCCAATTCTGTGCATAAACTCTAGCGAAGTCTCTCCTTTACCTATAAACTGCATATACTTGGGACAGGCACCAAGCAGTCAACAAATGTTAAAAGAAATGAACTTAAACTTGAGCTTCCACCCACCACAGGAGAGGTAGAGTTTACGGTTGAGTTCAGTCAAGTTAACTATGAGCTGAAAACTAAATTAATGTCCTTCAGAGGTGCACAGAACCCAGAGCTTTCACAATCTATCATGTATAGTGCCTAAGATTCCCTGATGTACGGAAAAAACAAAAACAAAAACAAAAAAAAAACATGAAAACTTGTGGCTGAGGAGATAGCTTGGCAGCATAAGTGTCTGCCTGGCAAGCACAAGGTCCTGAGTTCTATCTCTAGTACTGCCAAAACCAAAACAAACCAAAACAAAATACCCTGAGGGAAAGTATAGTTAATAAGGATCAACTGCAGATGATTCAGACACTGGAAATTAGTAGGCAAAGATTTCAATGTAGCTATTACAGTTATGCTCAAAAACATAAAGGGAACATGTTTGCCACAAATAAAAGAATGCAGCCTCAGCAGAAAACAAACTATATAAAAAGAATTAAGTAGTAATTATAGAAATGAAAATTTTAATATTAGGAATAAATGGTTCGCTGGATAGGCTTAAGAACAAAAAAGAAATGGGAGAAGAACTATTCAGTAAAATTAAAGATAATTCAATAACACTTTACCATTTTAAGGAACATGCGCATATTTTTAAAAAACTGAAATAAATTAGTGGTGCATCGGGGTCCTGTTAGACAACACCTGAGTGTTTAGCATACACACACCACATCAGAGTCCTAAAAAAAGGGAGAGAGAAAAATGTGAAGGAAGTTGATAAAGTTATAAATTTATACATTCAGAAAGAGCAGGCAATTCCTAAATTGGATTTGAAAAACATCAGTAACTGTGGCAACATATCCTGGGATAATAGAGTCAAACAGATGAAAGCAAATAAAATAGAATCTTGAATGCGGTCAAAGAAAATGATGTCTTGTGCACAGGTATCTGAGTGATTCTGAGACTTTTAAGCAAAAATAAAGTGGGACAGGAGCTAATGGAATAACATCTTTGCAGTACTGGGAGGAAAACTGTCAGCTCAAGATTCTACATCAAGTCAATATATCCTTTAGGGATAAATTTGTAATAAAAATACTTTTAGATTTTAAATCAGTAAGAAATTTGTGCACAGCAAATCTATATTATGAGAAATGCTAAAGGGAGTTCTTTAAGCTGACAGGAGCTAGCACCAAGTGGAAAGTCAGGTCTACACAATAGAATACAGGTCTCTGGGAATAGCAAACGTGTGACAAAATAGAAGAGATTATTTTCGTCTTCTTAGTTTCTTTAAAATACAAATGATTGCTTAAACCAAAATTTATAATACTGTATTATGGAGTTAATAATGTGAATAGGCATAATAATTATGATAATTATAACATAGTAAAGAGGATAGGTAAATGGACCTATGTAACTATAAACTTTCTAGACTTTATGTGAAGTCCAATATAAACTCTTATAACACTGTAATAAGTATGCTAGGATGTATATTATAAAACTAAAGCAATAACTAAACAACAAGGTAGGGAGGTATAGCCACAAAACAATGGAGAAGCTTTTTTTTTTTTTTTTTTTTTTTTTTTTTTTTTTTTTTTTTTTTTTTTTCCAGAACCAGGAATCAAACTCAGGACCTTGCACTTGCCAGGCAGGCACGTCTGTCCTGAGCTGTCTCCCTGGCCCCAATGGAAACATTAAAATGAAATTTTAAAACATTTTCAGTTGATCAAAAAAAGGAGATCAAAAGAGAGAGAGAGAGAGAGAGAGAGAGAGAGAGAGAGAGAGAGAGAGAGAGAGAGAGAGAGAGAGAGAGAGAGAAAAGAAATAGTAGAATTCTAGGCTGAAATTAACTCTATCAATAAACATGTTAAATAAAAACAACCAGAATTCTAATTGAAAGTCGGAGATCATCAGATAGATATTCAAGTTAAGCATGGTGACACACACCTGTAATCCCCAAACTTGAGGCTGAGGCAGGAGGATTGCCACAAGTTCAAGACCAGCCTGAACTACATAGTTTTATCTGAAACAAACTTCAAGTCTCAATTACATATTCTCTATAAACAACCTGCTTTAAGTAAAAAGACACAAATAAGTTGAATCCCAGAAAGTATGACAAGATATAATAAACTTTAAGCATAAGAAGGCTGAAGTGGCTATTAAGAAAATCAGTACATAGTCTTTAAGGCAAAGAAGACGAGCTTGGTAACACACAACTCTGTAATTCCGGTACTCTGGGAGACTGAGGGGGCAAGTGCTTCTGAACAGCAAGCTCTATTGTCAGCACCACCATCATTAGCCTCATCAAAAAAGAAATGATATTTGAGTCAAATCTTCAAAGCTGACTAAGAGTTTTCTAAAGAGTTGGGGAGTAGGGCATCCTGGGCAATGCCCATGTGTGCCAAGATAGGGATTAATAGAAGTGCCCAGTAAGCTCTGGGGCTACAGTTCTTGGAGCATGCTTGAAAGTAGAGCTTGGTAGTATCACTGTGGAGGGGGAGGGGGACACCAGACCCACTGGCCTTATCTGGATGCCAGTCTCAACTTTACCTTGAAGGTCATGAATAATAATTGAAGTGTTTTTCAAAGGGAGCAGGCAAAATCAGGTTCAGGCCTTAGACAGATGTTCTGACTTCAGGTTGGAGGAGATTTACAAGCGAGAGTGAGGGCAGAGTGACTTCTAGAAGATGCTTTGGTAATGCAGATTAGAAACGGCGAAAGCCTAAATCTGGAAAGCAGAGCAGAGATGGAGAAGGAGACAGAGCTTTACAGAGGAAGGAAAATACTAGGCATTCGGTAATGCCAGAGCCAGATCAGTATAAGCACTAATATTTGGTAACATCCTGCAAGTTCAGTCTCATAAAACCACTTGGTGAAATGACATTTGAGTCCCATTTTGCGTAAAATAGTAAGAACAACCCAATAATACCTACCACTAAAGTTAATGCTATTCAGTGAAATACCTATATTAACAAGCTTCTTTGTAGCAACTGACACATTTCTAATCTTTTTTTTTTTTTTTTTCAAGGAATAGGTTGTTTATTTTTCTTCTAGTCTTGGGCTCAATACATAGATAGCTTCTCCTCACCCTTTGGCTTGACAATTTTCTCCAGGTTGCTGCTGATGATATGATAAAGCTCTGCATAGAAGGCCCTGAGGCTGCATAGAAGGCCCTGAGGTCCAGCACCATGGCCCTGAGATTCCCATAGGCTGCCTCTTCTCTCTCATGCACCAGGGCCTGGTAATCCATGACAAGGGTCTCCTTAGAGGCCTTGGCCACAGCGTCCCCACTTTCTGAGAAGTACACCGGAATGGTTGTCAGGAAGTCTTCTACTTTGGTCTTGACAGTATTCATTCACCCTTCCCAGAACTTTCTCCTGGATTGTTACCCCAAAATCATTTCCATCCTCAATCTTGGGGATCAGGTGCTGATCCATGCAATCACCAGAATGTACTTCTCTTTGGGAGTCCATAATTCTGACTTAGCTAGAGCAAGCAGGGCTAGGAGTTTTTCATTCCCAGGGAGAAAGCCACACTGAGGGACTTGTTTCTTCTCCGGTTTATCTGTTTCCATCTCATCATCCTTGGGTGGGGATGTCTAGCAGAGCCCAAAGGTAGGTCAAGTGTGTCACATTGAAGGAGTCCTCATGCAAGACCTGACTCAGTTATATGATTTTCTTGTGGCAAAAATCTGTAGAGGAATTGCTCAGCCTTCTGGGAAAGATTTTGTCTGAAGACATCTGCCTGTTTGCACGCCTCCTTGCTCAGGTGCACCTCACAAGGTTTGGCCACACTGTTCCACTTGCTAGATCTCCAGGGTAGCTGACACATTTCTAATCTTAAAGTTCACGTGAAACTCATGGTGTTGCCAGTAGGCAAAACAATCTTGAAAAGAAGTGATGTTTGAGGGACTCCCACTGTCTGACTTCAAAATATGTCACAAAACAAAAGTAATTAAGATAGCGTGTGTGTGGTATTTGCATAAAGTTAATCCTTCAGATCAATGGAATAGAATTCATAGTCCAGAAAAAAAAATCCACACATCCACGATAATTAATTTTTCAACAAGGGTGCCCATTCGAGTCGTGGGGCAATAGCAATCTCTCCAACAAATAATGTTAGGACAGCAGGATATCTATATGCCAGGGAATGAAGAGGGACCCCTCACCTCCCTCATACCAAACTAACCTGAAATAGGTCAAAACCCTAAGTGCAACAGAACTATAAAACTCTTAAAAGAAAGTGTAGGAGAAAATCCTCCAAATTTGTATTAAGCAAATAGTTTCCATGAATATGATTTTCAAAGAACAAGCAACAAAAGAAAAAAAAAAATAGATAGCTGGACTTCATCAAAAGTAAAAACGTTTATGCTTCAAATGGCACTGTCAGCACTCTGCCTACGGTCCTTGGGGGCCACTGCTGACTCCCAGGGTCTGCGGCTTTCAGCTTAGTGCAGCCGGCCTCTGTGCTACGTCCGCTGTGGCCTGTGGGCAAGACCAAGAAAATGTCCCTGTGTGATGACCTGGGAGTGGAAACCAATGACTCCAAAACAGGTTGCTGGGCCCAAAACTTTAAGTTTATGCAGTCTCAGCTTCAGGTGAAGAGGGCAGCTCTCACTCAGGCACAGAGCCTAAGGACAAAGCACAGTGATGGCCTTGCTCTAGTCATTGACTTAAAGCAAGGTGGCTCTGCAGACAACCAGCGGACTGTGGGTACACCGCCACATGCTGCAGCAGGAACGATCCCTGTTCCCAGCGGGTGTTCTGTAGAAGTTCTTATTCCTTTAGGTGACAAATAGGAGCCTATGCTTCCTAATGACTAGAGAAGGTAGGGAAGCACTAAAGAGAGGAACGACAGAGACAGCGGGAACTGGAGAGATAGAAGGGAAAGAAACATAGAGACAAACATGAAGATAGGGGTTTTCAAGTCAACCAGATCCAGATTCTGATATGAATGAAGATTATGAGGGGGACAGAAGAAAAGAAGTACAGGAAGAGCTGCTATGGCACCGCTTACTTCTCTTGCAGAGAAAGACAGTTACCCTGAGATTTCCTTATGAAGAGGACTGAAGACTTTGGTCATGGTCTTCCAAAGCTGTTATTCCTCCCCAGCATGTGAGGAACAGGATAGGCCAAGGTCTCCAACCAGGCCCAGCCCTCCATCCTTGCTAACATGGGCAGCACAGGAGCATGTAAGAGCATGCACAAGTATGGCTTCCAGGAAGGCAGGGTGGCGAGATCACTGTGGGTGCTGCCACAGAGAGGGGCAAGTCTCAAGATGCCTCAAAGAAGTTAGATGCAAATCCATGAACTGAAACACATAAATGTCCTACTAAAGTGTCCCGCTGAGGAACATGGCTAGTGCAGGAGAAGCTGATGAAGCCTTGGAAATTGAAATCCAGGAAGAATGTGAAAAATATGGCCAAGTTGGCAAATGTGTGATATTTGAAATTCCTGGTGCCCCTGTGATGAAGCAGTGTGGATAGTTTTAGAATTTGAGAGTTGAATCAGCAATTAAAGCTGTTGTTGATCTGGATGGGAGGTATTTTGGTGGGTGGGTGATAAAAGCATGTTTCTACAATTTGGATAAATTCAGGGTCTTGGATTTGGCAGAACAAATTTGATTTTAAGGACTAGAGTCATCTCCGAGACCCTTAAATGAGCTTCAGACTGATCAAAGACAACCCTTAAGAGATCTACAGTCTACGCAGAGATGGACAAAGCTGCTGAACACTGGGAGTGCTGGCGGGACTTCTGATGTATAGGTTGACTGACTCTTTTTAATATATAATTTTTAAATACTGTATAAAATCCTTTTAACATATGACATGATCAGGACATGAAGCTGGAGGACTATTGTGTTCCTGTAATCCCAGCTACTTAGAAGGCTGAGGTAGGAGCTCTGCTTAAACTGAGGAGTTCAAGGTTGGGCTGAGAAATACTATAACATTTTGGCTCTAAAAGTAAAAAAAAGTGAGAAGACACACAATGGGAGAAAATATGTGCAGATCACATATTTGATAAGGGACTTGAATTAAAATATATAAAGAACACATACAACTCAACAATAAAATTAAGTTAAATAAAAAATGGGAAAGCACTTGAATAAACTTTTTTTGAAAGTGGGATTTGAACTGAGGATCTTATGCTTGCCAGGAAGGTGCTGTGCTTTTGAGCTATACCCCAAGTCCCCCACATAAGCATATTTGTAAAGGGCTAGGTATCATAGTGGATGCCAGGAATCCTAGCACTCAGGAGGCCAAAGTAGGAGTAGTGCAAGTTGAACTCTAGCCTAGATTACAAAGCACTGTCTCAATTAAAAAAAAATCAACAAATGGCCAACAAGAAGCCAGATGTGGTGGTGCATGCTTACATGCCCAGTCCTTGGAAGATGAAGCAGGAAGATTTCTGTGAGTTTGAAGCCAGCCAGGGTAGCATAGCAAGCTCAAGGCCAGCTTGAACTCGATAGCAAGACCCTGTCTCAAAATAACCCCCCCAAAAAAACCCCAAATGAACATACACAAAAGTGTTCAATCACCAATCATCTCGAAAATAAGATAAAGACCCAACAAGAGATTCCCTTCACACCCATGAGGGTGATTGTACTGGAAGAGACAAGAACTAAGTGTCAGTGAGCGCGTGGAATGATCACAACCCATGTGTGCTATTCTAGGAATGTACAGTGGTACAACTACTTTGGAAAATTGTCTGGAGGTTACTCAAAAAGTTGAACAGAGCTGCACTTTGGCCCAGCAACTCCACGCTTGTCTATAGATGCAGGAGTAATGAAAATATATGTTAATACAATAACTGGCACACAATTATTGGTGGTAGTACTATATATAAGGGTCAAAAGTTAGATCCATCTTAAATGCTCACTAAGTGCTGGATAAACAAAATGTGATTTATTCACAATGTGGAATATTGCTTGGCCACGAAAAATAATGAAGTACTGGTATACGCAATAATACAGATGAACCTTGACCACATGCAAAGTGAAAAAGCACAGTTACAAAAGATGGCATATGACATAATTCTGTGTACGTGAAAGGCCCTGAATAGATAAATCTATGGGAACCACAAGTAGATTAAGGATTGTCTAGGGCAGGCAGGGCTTGGAGTGGAAAGGATGGTACTAAAGAGTCCTAGTATTATTTTTTTTACAAAGGAAGAAAATATTCTAAAATGTATTGTGATGATAATTATATAACTCTGTGAATACATTGGACATAATTAAACTGTGCTCTTTAAATGGCTTGTGAATTGGCCAGGCATGGTGGCACATGCCATATTTCTAGCACTGCAGGAGGCTGAGGTAGGAAATGGCAAGTCCAGATCCAGCCTGGGCAACAAGACTCTGTCTCAAAATAAAACCCAGAAAAGCGCTAGAGTTGTTTGCTCATCAAGCCCTGGATTCAGTCTTCAGTTCCCAAACCACAAAATAAGGAAGAAAGGATAATTTAATTTTGACTTTATAGTATACAATGAATAGGAGCCAGGAAGATAGCTCTGTGGCACAAGTGCCTGCCCGGCAAGTGCAAGGTTGTGAGATTGAACCTCGGTCCCGCCAAAACAAACAAACAAAGTATACAGCTAGTATATGTATATTTAGTTTAAAGAAAGTCAGAAATAGTAGGAGGCAGGTTTTTTAAAATTTTATTTGGTTTTGGTTTTTTGAAATAGTCTTGCTATGTAGTTCAAATTGGTTTAAACTCACCATGTAGCCTGGGTTGGCCTCAAAATCACAGTGATCTGCCTGCCTCTGCCTTGGAGGGCTGGGACTACAGGCATGGGCCACTATGCCTGGCTAAAAAAAAAAAAAGCTTATTTTAAAACCACACCCTTGGGCCCGGCGGGATGGCTCAGCGGTCTAGAGCGCCTGCAGGCGGCTGCAGGGACCGTGGTTCTATCCCCGGCGCCACATGCTGCGCCGGCCCTGCCCTCAGGGCGCGGGCTGAGCCGGCCATAAAAGTGAGTGAATAAACAAATAAAGGTTCTGAAACGGGGAAAAAAATAAATAAAATAAAACCACACCCTTGTCTCAAACTTTGGAAACCACAATCCTCAGTTAATGCAAATCCTTTTTTGGCATTTCTCTCTGTATTTGGATCAATGTGACCAAGATGGAAATACATAGATTTAGTTTAGTTTAGTTTGCTTGTGTGTAGTACTGGGGCCTGTATGCAGGGCTTTGTGCATGCTAGGCAAGCTCCCTACCACTGAGTTACATCTGCAGCCCATGAATCCAGTTTTGTAGCTTAAAAAAATGCCGCGTGTGTTGCTTCACTGCTGGTTTCATTCACTCTCCCTTTGGGCTTCACAGATGCTTCCAAATCTGTATGCATATTTTTTCCTTCGTTTTAAAAATCCTACCCAGCGGGCTGAGGTGAAGCTCGGAACCCTAGCGTGTGCATGACCTCAGATTCCATCCCAGCACAGCTGAGTATTTCTCCGTGCAAGTGGTGGGGCAAAGGGTAAGGGGGTTAACATTTAATGAGACCTGCGGGCCGTCCGTCAGCAGCTTGTGCACCCGCATGAGCTGCCAATACAAATCCATACACCTGTTTCCACACCCATACAAGCATGGTCATTTCATTACCAGGAATCAAACTCATGACCTTGTCCTGGCCTGGCAGGTGCTTGTGCCGCTGAGCTTATGCCCAGCCCACAAATGAGGACTTTATTAAAATTCTGGTGTTTTCTTTGCATAGCACCTCATTGTTCTAATGTTTACTTACCCATTTATGGAAAAAGTTAGTAATTATGATTTTCCTAACGTTTTCACCCTGAATTATTTTTCTTAGGGTTGCTGTATTTTTAAAAAATATTCCTCTATTTCAAAGGCTTTATTTTATTTTGTTTCACCTTTGTTACATAATAGCATTTAGCTATTTTATTTGTTTGTTTTTTTGGTATATGGAACCAAATTTGGGACTGAAAAAGAGAAATTTTCAGAGCTTCAAAGTACTAGCTAAGGGGGCTGGGGAGATAGCTCCATGGCACAAGTGCCTGCCTGGCAAGTGCAAGGTTGTGAGTTTGAACCCCAGTCTTGCAAAAAAAAAAAAAAAAAAAAAAAAAAAAAAAAGTACTAGCTAATATTATTTCAAATAATAATAATATTTGGATTGCTGTCCTGCTAGCTTTGTTTAGTATACTTATAAAAATATCACTACTATGTCTTGCTGTAGAATTGATATTTTGAAGTTTGTTTATGTACTAAACTTTGAGTTTCATCAAAAAAGCATTGCACTTGGCTCTTGGGATGATTTAAAATTATATTTACAATTTTTTGTTTTTTACTGTAGTAGAGATTAAACCCAGGGCTTCTACACTTAGCTACATATCCAGCCCTTTTATATTTTTACTTTGAAACAGGATCTCGTTAAGCCATTAAGTTGCCCAGGCTAGGCTCAAACTCGTGTTCCTGCCTCCCTGAGTGCCAATGTTCCCCAATTCTTTGTCGCTTCTCTCACAAGTGATAGAGTCTAACTTCTCTCTTGAAAATCAGCTGGCCTCAGTGGCTTACTTCTGAAAATGTACCCCTGATGTGTGACTCCCAGCTTCCCCTCGCTATCCTGTGTCCTAGTCCTTGCCTTGGAAACTCAGCCACTATGTTGTGAGGCCCAAGCCACCCGGAGAAGCCCAGCCTCAGTCCCCATTGAGGACTTCTTCGTGGCCCTGCCGAGAAGCAGCCTGGACCAGGCATATGAGCATAAAGCAGCCCTCGGATAGTCCAGGGCCCACGCCCTGAGTCTTCCAGCCACAGCCCCAACTGACACGGAGCAAAATCACGTTCTGTCTGTCGTACTCTGTCTACCTTCTTAACCCACAGACTCATGCACTAAGTGAACAGTTGCTTCATGCCACCATGTTTGGAGTTAGCCATGCTTATTTATTGATGCATGTGTAGACAGCATTTTGTTATGTTGCTCAGGCTGACCTTGAACTGTAGGTAGGGCTCGAGTGATCTTCCTGCCTCAGGTTCCTGAGTTAAAAAGAAACTGTAGGAATGGACCACCACAACTGGCTCTCAGTGTATTAAGAGTTTTAGACGTGTTCTTTCACACATTCCAGTTAGGGGAGGACAAAGAAGATAGTACCCTGCACAGAAATGTTATGGTCTTCTAGTAGTTCAGTGTTCCACTTCTTTCAATGAGGTATCATTGGAACAATTTATACTATATTTTTTCAACAATGCTTGTTATAGTGCATATTATTGTCTTGAAATCAGTTGTTCAGATTACCAGAAATAAGCATGCAAAGTTGGTGAAAAAATTAAAAAGAAGAGAGAAAAAAATTAAGCATTAACTTCCCTTTTCAGTAGACCAGCAAAAATCAGCAGCAGCACAATTATCCAAGTTGTACTATGTACATATATTTCTTTTCCCTTCCTTTTTTCTTTTTTTTCCCCACATCCCACTTGTTCCTTGCCTTTGCATAGCTTTTCTCTTTTACAGGATCTATTGTAGCTTTCAGATTTTAATTACTCTTTCAGGTTCTTACACTGGGGAGACAATATGATAGTTTACACAAGCAGATCTGATTTATTTCATTTATGAGTATGGTCTCTAGTTGTACCCATTTACCTATAAAAAGCCTTGAATCTCTCTTTCCTTATAGCTGAATAGTACTCCATTGTATAAAAATACCATGTGTCTTTTATCCATTCCTCCATTCGTGGGCTTTTTAGTGATGACAAATTGTGCTGCTATAAACATGGGGCACACATATTGGTATGGCATGATGTTTTCAGTTCTTCTGAAAAAAAAAAAAATACCCAGAAGGGGAAAAGCTAGGTTGAATTGGGCCTCTAATTCTAGTTTTTTTTTTTTTTTAGGAATCTCCACAATGCTTTCTATCGTGGTTGTACCAGGCTACACTCCCACAAGCAGCAGAGGAGGGTTCTTTTTTCCCCCACAGCTCTTCCGCTATGCTTTTTGTTGACTTGTTGATAAAAGCCATTCTTTCTGGGATGAGATGGAATCTCAATGTTGTTTTAATTTGCAGTTCTTGAGTGACCAATGATGTTGAACATTTTTTTCACATATTTATTTGTCATTTGTATTTCTTTATCTGACAAGTGTATATTTATCCCAGATGCCCATTTTTGGATTGAGTCTTTGAATTTTGGGGGTCTGATTTAAGGAAAAAAAAAAAAAAAAACTCTTTGGATGTTCTATATAGAAGCTCTTTGTCTGAGGGCTAGTCAGCTAAAGTTTCTGCCAAATTCTTTTTTTTTTTTTTTTCCTTTTTACTCTGTTGGGATTTCTTTTGACATGCAGAAACTTCAAAAAGATAAGATCCCAGTTGTTGATTCTTTGAAGTATTTCCCATGCAGTTTGGTGTTCGTTCATGAACTCTCTGCCTACCCCTATCTCTTCAAGGTTTCTATCTACTTTCTCCTCCAGTAGATTTAGTGTTTCTGCTTTAATATTTAAATTTTGATCCATTTTGACTTTAGTTTAGTTCATGGCAATAGACATGGGTCGAACAATTTTGGCCTTTGGCATATGTAAAGCCAGTTTTTTCAGCACCATTTATTAAAGAGGCTATCTTTCTTCCAGTGAACATGTTGGGCCCCTTTGTCAAAGATACGGTGGCTGAGTGTGTTTGTGGTTGTGCCTGCATCTTCTAAACTATTCCATTGATCCTCAGGTTGTTGTTTTTTTTTTTTTTTTCAAGTCTCATGCTGATTTTATCATGGTAGCTTTGTAGTATAATTTCATATCAGGGATTGTGATACTTCCCGCCTTACCTTTGTTGCCCAGGATTGCTTTTAATATGCTAGGTCTCTTCTAGTTCCAGATGAATTTTAGGAATGTTTTCTCTAGATCTATGAGGTATACTAATAGTATTTTATTTTATTTATTTATTTATTTATTTATTTATTTATTTATTTATTTATTTATCTTTTTGAGACAGGGTCTCGCTATGCAGTTGAGGCTGGCCTTGAGCTCACTTCTGTAGCCCAGGCTGGTCTTGAACTTGCACCGATCCTCCTGTCTCAGCCTCCTGAGTGCTGGGATTACAGGTGTGCGCCACTACACCCGGCCTGCTAATAGTATTTTAATCAGGATTAGATTATCTATTTTTATTTTTATACAGAAATATATATATATACACACACACACACACACACACACACACACACACACACACACACATATATATATTTTTTTTTTCTAGCTTTTCTCTTTTCATTTTATTTTTCTTTTACTTTCTCTGAATGCATAATTTTTTTTTGTTCCATGCCTTTCTTTTGGGCAAACAAATGAATAGCACTTATACATCTTCTTTCTCTTACAATTAGGATTATATACTCCTACCCTTGGAGTATATAATCCCTTGGTTCTAGGGATTGAACCCCTTGGTTCTAGGGATTAAACCCAGAGCTTTCACATGGAGCTACATTTTCATCCTTTAAAATTTTCTTTGGAGGTAAATTCTTGCTAAACTATCTAGTTTGGGCTTGAACTTGCTATTCTCCTGCCTCAGCCTCCTAGAATTATAGACATGTAATATCACACTGGTTTATGGTCATATTGTTAAATAACTGTTTTTCTGTTAATACTTAGAGGCAATATTTCTTTCCTCCTCTGAACAAGTGGAACTTAGTAGAATTCCCTTCTTCTGCTCTCTCTTCCCCATCTTTCATGTCTATGTAAATTTACTTTTAAACTACTTCCCCCAAATAGCCTGCCTATATTTCATAAATATGTACAATTATCATCTCTATTAAAATATTTTAAATAGCCATCCCTTATTTATATTTAGTTATGGTGCACACACCCACACACTTCTTTGTTTGTCACTGTTTTCAGTGTCACTCATTTCCGTCTTGGATTCATTTTCTGACCTCCTGGAATTCGTTCTCTAGTGCATTTTTCAGGGATGACTGAGTGTAAATTTTATGAGTCCTTGAATGCTTGAAAATGTCTTTAGTTGGTGTTTTCCATTTGAATTCTCATGGAACTTGGTATGGGACAGTGGGGCCCGACAATTACATCTCTTTCAGAACCACCTTCCCGTTGTTGAACTTTCCAGAGTACCCGGTGTTGCCAGGGAGAGAGACGTGGCTCCTCAGGCTCCCCTCCCCTGGGGAGCCATCTGGTTCTCTCTCTCTGTTTTGAAGGATTTTTTTTTTCTGGGTGCTCTGAAATGTTAAGCACGGGCCTTTTCTTCATCCCTCTCTTCCCTTCATCCCTGCATGGGTCATTCCCCATCTTTATCTTTGTCTTTTCTATTGGGAAAAGAGGGCCCCACCTGGTGGTCTGGACCCAGCTACTCTCATCATTGCCTCATCAGTACTTGGCCTCCTTATGGCGCTCTGGTGGACAAATAAAACAAAACAGTTTCTCTCTCCAACGTCGTATACTTCCTGCCCATTTCCCATCCCCCCCATCCCCATCTCTCTTTTCCAGTGTAATACTTTGAATTAAACCCATGGCCTTTCCCACTTAGCTGCATCCCAAGCCCTTTTTAAGTCACTGAGTTGCTCAGGCTCGATTTAAACATGTGCTCGGTGCTCTGTCAGCCTCTCAGAGGGTTGGACTTACACTCTTCATTCACAGCTAAGTTTCATGGTAGGGTTGGGCCTTAGTTTCTTTTCTCATTGCTGAGACAAAACACCCAACACCCAGAGTTAAAGAGGTATTTGGTGCACAGTTATAGAGGTTTAACCTGTAATCTGGCAAAGGGGGTGTCACAGAGGAGAAATAGTCCATCACAGGTTGAAGGCAGAAGGGAGCATGGTAGCTGGCAGTAAGAGACAAGCAGTAACCCTCTTTCTGTCCCTTATGTCCTATCCAGGTTACTCAATGCTAGGGTGGATTTCACCTACATCCAGAGTAGGACAGCCTTAATCCTTGCATCAACCCAGGAATCAATCCCAGCCTCCCAGACTTGATCCTAGCATCACACACCCTACATCCACCCCCCCACACCTATAACCCCATGAGGCTCTGGAGGGACATCTATTTCCTGATTCTAGCCGATTTGCTCCCCACGCTCCAAGCATTTCACTGTGGCAGCCCTTGGTAATATCTCCTCAGTGCTTCCAGATCCCATGGCCACGTTTCAGTCCTGCCTTCTTATAGTCAGGGTTTAAAGGGAATGGATTCAATACAGAACACATAATGTATAAGAGTACTTTATAAAAAAGAATCAAATGGAAAGGAGTATAGAAGGTCTGTCCACACTTAGATACCTAAAGAATCCAGCCGAGGGCCTGGATCCCTTGGCAATGTCCTGCAGGAGTGCAGCTGAGGATCAGGTGCCCATGGAAGCGACCTCCACACATCCAACAGGAGGCCTAGAGCCCATGACTGTGCCGCATGCAAATCTGTATCAATGACCTGCACCAAGAAGGCCCAAAGGTCAGTGGTGGAAGCTGGAAAGCCTGCACCAGTGGGAGGAGGGACCTGTGGCAGCCAGCAGAAGGATCTGGCCTGGAGCCAGGAAGCCATGCTCTACGTAAGACCAGAGCTTTCCCGAAAGGAACCACAGCCATCCTCAGGGACAGCAAAGATCTGATGATGAGAACAACTGAGTTCACCTCAAGAAAACCAGCATGACACTCTTCTCCAGATTTAACAGCACGCCATCTTTCCCTCTAGTTCTCTTTTTATGTTGTTGGCAACAACCCTCAGGTAGGCCCTCCACACCCAGCACTGCTCTGATTCAGTTCAGCTTGGTGTTACAAATTAACTATTAGTTAATCCATCACATTTCCTTTTCCTTCAGGACAGTTTTCATACTGTCCCTTTGTTGAAATGACTCTTGACTTTAACCTCTTGCTTCTCAGGCTCCTTTATCAGCTCCTCCTCTCATAGCCTTGGAAGAACTGTTTTCTCTATTGTATTGATTCATTTTCTGTTAGTTACCATAAGAAAATGCCTGAGGTTCAAAACTTTATAAAAAGAAAAAAGGTCTAGTAGTTAACAGTTTTAGAGACTGAAAGCTCAAGCCTGGGCATACCATCTATATAACCTCTGATGAAAGCCTCTAACTACCACAGTGGCAGTGGTGAAGGCACAAGAGTTCATGTGGTAGGATAAGAAGCCAGACGGTTTTAGGGGCCAGGCTTGCTCCTTTTAGAACAACTGTCTCAGGAACTGTCCAGCATCTCATAAGAGCTACTTTAGTCCCTACTGAGGGTTGCACCCTCAGTGACCTAGCTACTTCCCTCTCAAAAACGCCACCACTTCTTGGGGACCCAGCGCCAACACACTGTGAACCTTCGGGGAACACACTCAAGCTGCACCTGAGCTCTAGCCCCTGCCCACACTCTCTGGGTGCATCTAAGCATCTCCCTGCCTTTCAGCACCTCTGTTTGCTGCCTAGTCCCGGGTTTGCGTCTCCAAATGCCAACTCTGCATGCCACACTCTAACTTCCGCTCTTTCCATCTGCCTGCTTCGCTGAAGGCACCACAGGTTTCGCAGGCGCCAGGCTGAGTCATGTCTCTCCTTCCAACCTGCTCCTTTTTGCTAGCTGTTTAAATCAGAATCCTTGGAGGCAATCCACCTCTACTTCCCCCTTGCTACCCCTCATCTGATCTCTCAGTGTAACCTAATAGTGCCTCATTATGGTGCAAAAATACATCTGCCAACCTCAACTTATATCTGCTGTCCCAGCCTGAGTCCCAACCACCTCTGGACCCCACCAATAGCCCCCTGATGGGGCTCTCAGCATGCAGTTCTCTCCCTGCACTGCTTTGCCTGCCCATCAGCCAGAGGCACCCTTTCCAAAGCATAATGGCTCATACCCTCTCCTTGCCTTTATAATACTCCTCAGCCAAGGACATTGCTTAGCAACACAGCACCTGCTTGGCAGGTGCAAGGTCCTGAGTTCAATTCCCAGAACCAAAATGAAACAAGCAAACAAACGAAACCACACCTACCAGGCTCCTCATGACCTCACTGATGCTTATCCCTCCAAGCATATCTTGTACCATTCTCCATCCTGGACCACCACATCTTCACCCACTCACACACTCCTCTCTCTTATTTCCAGGTTCAATGCCTGCAAAGACACCTGAGAGGGGCTGGTGAGATAGCTCAGTGGTCTAAAGCACCTGCTTAGGCAAGCTTAAGCAACCACAGGGACCATGGTTCTATCCCCAGCACCACATGCTGTGCCAGCCCCATTCCCAGGGCAGGCTGAGCTGGCCATAAAATTAAATAAATAAGTAAAATTTAATTTTTTTAAAAAAGAAAAGAAATGGAGAAGATGGTAGATTCAAAGACACCTGAGCGACATTCTACCGTGAAGGGGGTTGGTCATTTGAGGAGCAGACTGGGTGATGGAAGCAGTAATTGGATGCAGACTCTTGTGCCAAGAGGCATATAGCATTGGGCCAACCTAAAAATATTTACTTTTCTGATCAAGTCTGCAGAGATCTTGAGGGACCTAGACTGAGAAAAATGCTTACAATAAAAATGGCAGGTGAAGGGTTGGTTAACCCTCCTATATACGTACAAACAGCTTCAAGGCTGCTGGAGAGATAGCTCACTGGTGGTCTAAGTGCTTGCCTGGCAAGTGCAAGGTCCTGAGTTTGATCCCTGGTACCATATGCCATGCTGGCCCTGAAACTGGGTATGGTAGCACGTGCCCATAATTCTAGAGATGGGAGGCTGAGATCGGAGGATCACTATGCATTTGAACTGCATACTGAGACCCTGTATCAAATTTAAAAAAAAATTTAAAGAAAAGCTTCAATATGATAAGAAAAACACAATCAATTCAACAGAAAAATAGGAAAGGGATTCATTCAATAGGATTTTCATGGAGAGAGAAATGCAGCTATATTCATGTGGAAAGACTAGCTTCACTGGTCACCAGGGAAATGTAAATTGAAGAAACAGAGATACCTTTAAAAAAATCACTGGGGGCTGCAGAGATAGTTTAGCAACCTAAGTGCCTGCCTAGGCAAGCACAAGGACCCAGGTTCGATCTCCAGTACCGCATGCAGCGCTGGTTCCATCCCTGGGCTCACCTAGCCTGCTACAGAGGCCTGGTGTAGTGGTGCACACCTGTAATCCCAGTGCTGTGGAGGGTAAAACAGGAGGATTACTGAGTCTGAGCTGTGTAGTGAGACCCTGTCCTAAATATATAAAAAAAAGAAAGCTTGAAATCCGACAATTTGTATATTATTGGTAGAAATATGAATTGAATCAATGCTTTGGGGAAATAACCTGTAGTATTTATTCAGATTAAAAAATAATTGTTTCCGTTGATGCTGAAGAGACGCTGCTGGGCTTTGTTCCTATGCAGAGCTCAAGTGATCAGCCTGTAGACACATGACGATAGGATGGCATTCTAGCTTAGTTTGCAATGGCAAACTCAGACCGGAGATTAGAAAAAGACCTCAACGTGATGAAAAGTGGGTCACAGAAGAATCAAAACTGTATCCAAATTATTTCAAGTCTGCTAATGGTGCCTGACAAAATGGGGGAAACTTTGCGTTGCTGTGTACTATTGACTGCCAGTAACATATGGAAAGCAGGTCAATTCGCCCTGAAGGTTGAATAAAGGTTTTCCAAATCATTCTTTGGAAAACTAGGAGTCTTGAACACTTTTGAGAGCAAATGCAGTGTGGCATGGATGGTAAGGAGAAGCCAGTGGAAAACGCAGAAGTCTCCCCCTCTGAGACTTTATTTTGTGTGGCTTCAGTCACCTTTAGGTCAACCATGTGCCAAAAATATTACATGGAAAATCTGTTAATAAAGAATTAATTTAAAAATTAGGGGCTGGGGAGATAGCTCCATGGTGCAAGTGCCTGCTTGGCAAGTGCAAGGTCATGAGTTCAAACCCCAGACCTGCAAATAATAATAAAAATAAAAAAGAATTAATAAATTATAGATAAGTTTTTTTTTTTTTTTTTTTTTTTTTTTTTTTTTTTGTCTTTTTGAGAAGGGTCTCATTATGCAGTTGAGGCTGGCCTTGAGCTCACTTTTGTAGCCCAGGCTGGTCTCGAACTTGCACCGATCCTCCTGCCTCAGCCTCCCAAGTGCTGGGATTACAGGCGTGCGCCACCATGCTCAGCTCATAGATAAGTTTTTTAAAAAAATTTAGCACAAGGTCTGTAGGGTGTACAGGGTCTCACTATGTGGACTGGACTCATAGTGATTCTCTTGGTTTCAGCCTCCCAAAGCGCTGAGATTACAGGTGCCTGCCCCCTCACCCAGTCTCTGCTGAACCCCGGCCACTGCACTCTGCCTAAGCAGGCGCTTTAGTCCGCTGAATTATCCGGCTGGCCCCCTATAATTAACTTCTTTTTTTGTTTGTTTGTTTCAATTTTTTTATTGTTTAAATTTAACAATGGTTATATTATGTATTTTCATCATCAGATCAGTTTAGATTAATACATATAGGTATATAAGATTGATCAAACAATTAAACATTAACCTTTCTAAATCCACATTACTTTTTTTTTCTTTTCCCCTTTCTTTTCTTTGAAAGTTGACATATTGCATATTGTCCTCAC
>PVJA010001326.1:0-41769 GCA_004027025.1 Myocastor coypus
TAAGTCTCCAGCCCGCCCCCACCCGACCCGAGCGCTCCGCCCGCCCCTCCACGCTCTCCCCGTGCCTTCCGCCCCTGACACCTGCAGGTGCGAGCACGGGCTTCCACGTGGTGCCGCGGTACTTAAGGGCGGCCGCCGGCTCCCGCTGTCTGCTGCCCCGGGGCTGCCCGTCCTCCTCGAGTTGCCACGGGCTGAGGGTCTCAAGACGCACCCCACTGCTGGCACTGCCGAGGTGACATGGGCGCCATGGGCCGGGTCTGGGCTTTCTTGATTCTCCTCCTGCCAGGGGGTCTCGGTGAGCTGGGGACGGAAGGCGCGGGGGGGAGGAACGGGCAGGGGGCGGTTCTGGCTGCCACGCGTGTGGGACTCTTCTGTCTGCCCCTCCTAGCTTTGGGGACCCTCCCATTTTCCTGGTGCTGAGTGTCGCAGCTTTCGCCTCTGGGAGCTGGACACCAGACCTGGAGGCTGCGGCACCGGGGAGCGCTGTGGATGCGCGCTGTGGATGCAGCTGGTGTGGCCTCGGGTGCGCTGTCGCTCTCCTTCGGGATCCCCGCCCCCGAAGTTCACAGGGTGCCTGCAGCTCTGCCCCGGTCTGCACGCGCTGAGCCCGCTGAGCCCGAAGCTGCAGATATGGGTGCGATGACCACGCTCACGCCCCTGTCTCAGCCCCACAAAGTGTGTGGTCCTGCCGGGAAGGCGTAAGCCGCGCTCCTCAACGGATGATGCCTGCTTGCCAAGCGTGGTTCTCAGACTTGCTTGAACTTTGTTATGATATTGGTACACATCTAGAGCTATTTCTAAAAGCTGAGATATGTGTTAAACCTATAGTTTTCCTCGTGGCATTTGCTTTCTGTAATGGTGTGAGTTTCCAGGTCGATTCAACATTTATCAGAACGGTTTTTCTAGGTTGGCTTGATTTTAAAAGAAACATTATAATTTGACCTGATGAGCAATTCTTCCGTGTGGGTCTGATTTTCCCCAGGGCATAGTGAATTACTAGTTTTAAAATGTTTATTGTGTACAAACCTCAATAACTGGGTGACTTTGGACAAGTCCCTTAGCACCCGAAGCCTCAGTTTCTCCATGTGTAGAATGAAGTCAGTAAGAAGATGCCAGCCGGGCATGGTGGTGCACGCCTGTAATCCCAGCACTTGGGAGGCTGAGGCAGGAGTATCGGTGAGAGTTCGAGACCAGCCTGGGCTACAAAACTGAGCTCAAGGCCATCCTGAACTGTACAGCGAGACACTGTCTCAAAAAAGACAAAAAAATAATAATAATAATAAGATGCCTACAAGCTCGTGAAGCTGCGCTGAGTCAGATGAATTAGGAAGATGCTGGCCCTACAGCAGCAGAGCGCCCATCAGGCACGTTTGCAGCCAGGGTAAAGTCCCTGTACCACCCCACAGGCATACACTAGGAAACATGGCAAGTGAAAGTCAGATGTTACTGCTAACAGTAGTATCAGTCATATCAGTAGCCAGCCTGGATGGACCTATTTGTCTGGAGACAGAATTTAAATGACATAAGCATGCATACTCCTTATGGAGACTGAGATATTGCACATATTGGTTCTCTTATAACTTACTGTAAGCTTTCTTGACACTTATCCTGTCTCCTGACCCTGAAATGTACATTTCTCAGAATGGGTGCCTTCAGCTCTCGCTTTTCTACCTGCTCCACTCCCTTTCAACAAATACACATTCATGACTTTCCCTAGTGCCTGCATATGGCACAGCACCACGCTCAGCTTCTATCTGCATCCTCTTCCCATTTCTGTATTTCAGAGAAATTGTTATCCATTGAAGAGCAAATTCCTCACCAGCCTGGACAGAGTGCCACACCCTCCAAACGTGCACCCAGCGCTTGAGCTGGGCCACTGGCTCTGTCTCTCACTCTGTGTCTACCTACCTGTTCACTCTTAAGACCAATATTCTCCTGCCAGTGATCTCTTTACCATGGTCACATTCTAACCACCTGTATCACCACATCCTCCTCTATAGGTCACACTACCTCCAGTCCCTTTACCCTTGTCAGTCATCAAAACCAAAACTCAGTGGTGCATGCCTACAATCCCAGCACTTGGGAGGCTGAGGCAGGAGGATTTGTGTGGGTTCGAGACCAGCCTGGACTACAAAAGTGAGCTCAAGGCCAGCCTGAACTGCATAGCAAGACCCTGTCCCAAAAAGACAAAAAAAAAAAAAAAACTTGTGTGTGTGTGTGTGCGTGTGCATGCACATGCATGTGCATTTACACTCCACTCTTGTGCTCAAGTCTAAAAGGGCTATCTGCTCCCTGTGTGAGCTGATGCATCCTTAGCCAGCTGAGCCTCTGACACTGGACCTCAGCCCCTGATTCCTGCATGTGTGGCCCATCCATCCTCCTGTGCACCTGTTGCCCCAGGTGCCTGCTCTTGCCTTCCACAGCTTGCCCAGCTGAGGTAATCTGCTCAGTTCCTGCACTTGAGCTTGCTGGAGAAACCTGGGAAGTACCTTTCTAGTATGCAGATGACTGAGCTCCCCCTCCCCATACCCCAGACTTTCACAGGAAGCTGAGGTTTAACAAGAGCCTCAACAATTCTGGAGCAGGTACCTATAAGGCACGCTGCTGTAAGCAAAGTCTGTAGGAAGCAGTATGCACTCAGAGGATGTTTTCCAGCTCTTCTTGACTTGCATAAGTGGATCCTGATTTCCTGTACTCCTGGATTTCACTGGCAGTTTAACTTCATCCTACACTAAGAAAACAAAGCCTTAAGTACTACCTTTTTTTCTCCCCCACAATCAGTTGTTCTATACATCTACCCTTACTTGGAGTCAGATCCTTTTCTGCTTAAAATCTCCCTGGGGCATCCTGTCACACCAGGTTAACATCTGCATTTCTTAATCTCGATTCTACCTCTTCCTTTCCGATAGCTTCTGTACCCCTGTCATCCCTGTGCTGCGACAGCACTGCCCTTCTCTCTGGACCTGAACACAGTGCGTTTGTCCAGCTTTCGCTTGGCTCTGCACTCTGTTCTAGTGCCAGCTCCTGCCTTGCCAGGGGCCACACATTCAAACCAGCTCACTGTCGCTCCCTCTGATTCTGACTGAAGCAGACCAGCGCCAAAGCAAACCAGCCTCAGGGCGGACTCTGAGGCACAGCTGTGCTGTTTTCCACAGCTCGCCCATCACCACCTGAGAGCTTCTTGCTTGCTTCTTTCCTGCTTATTCCTCCCATCAAGTGAGAGCCAGGATCCACTCTGTCCTGCTGCCTGGTTTAAATACTAGCGTTAGCATGTAACCAGGAATTAAGTAAGTTCCCACTGGAAGTTTTTGCCTCCAGTCACAGCAGGAAAAGGATTCTGCCCCCTGTGTTCATGAACATGCTCCGTCCCTTCTGGCTTTCACATTGGCTCTCTTCTGCTGATATCCTATCTTCTGTCATCCACTTGATCGCAAATGAATCATTCCACCAACCTTTAACTGAGGCCCAGGACGTCCTTTGACTAAGGCTTCTACTGCCCAGCAGAACCCCATTTTTGACCCTCTCCCCAACCTTATCCACAGAGCTTTTCTCCTGGGCCATCTGCTCATGTTTCTTAAGCTTCTTTACCAAATGTAGGTTTCTTTCCCACCACTCTCCTCCAGTTACTTTGGGAGGTTAAGGCAGGGAGAACACTGCAAGCTTGAGGTGAATCTGGACTGCATAGTGAGTTCAAGGCCAGCCTAAATTACATAGCAAGAGCCTTGCCTTTTCTTTTCTTTTCCTTCCTTTCCTTTCCTTTCCTTTCCTTTTCTTTTCTTTTCTTTTTTCTTTTTTTCAGTACTGGGGATCAAACTTAGAGCCTTGAGTTTGCCAAGAAGATGCTTATGCCCCTGAGCTGTATCCTCAGCCCCTCCTCCAATTACTTGGATGACTTTTGACCTTCACGTGAATGAATCTAATTGTCATTTTCTATCTGTTGTTGTGTTTTGGCAGAAGCCTACTGCCTCCTTCCTCTAGAAACTGTGCATTCTCGTCTTCCCTTTCCATACCTGCCTTTTTATTTTTGGCTTTGTCTCTAAACATTAGTAGGAATTACAGCTTAGCACTGGGCCTCTTCCTGCTATTTCCACATCTCTTCCTAAGAGAGCCCATTCCGTCTCATGACTTTAAACATTATTTATATGATGACAGCTCCCATTTGTTACCTGTCCTGACTTATGTCTCCATCTGGATGCCTCCTGTGTTAAACACATCAAGTCTACAATGAAACTGATTCTGCACAGATCACCCCCTGACACACAACCCAGACACACACATGCACACTTGTGTGTGAACACACACATGTGCATGCAAGCACATGCACACTTGACCTGTTCCTTCTCTGGGCTTCCCCATTGCAGTACACAGTAATACCTTCAGTTCAGTGGATCAAGGTCCTAGAAGTCATTACTGAATCTCTCAGTTTCCTTAGCCCTACATCTACTACAACAGAAAGTCTTGCCTTCTCAGATATATTTCAAATTCATCTATACACACTGTCTCCTTTTGGCCCAAATGTAATTTTTTGGTCCTGTATTGTACTTCCTGCTTGTAAAATAACAGTCCAATCCATCATCCATTGAAATGCCAGAAAAGTCTTTAAAGGGTACCTGCAGTCACTGCTGTCCCACCTGAATGTCCCATGGCCTCTCTGCAGGATCACATCCCGATGTCTTGCTGAGGCCTAGAAGCCCTCCAGGATCCCTGATGAACCTTCCTTGCTGGCCTTGTACCAGCCCACTCTGCTCACCCACCCCAGCCACTCTTCTTCACTCTCTCTCTCTCCACCTACTGAGTCCAGCCAGCTGTTAGTCTCTCTCTGGAAAGCTCTTATCTAGTGCTATATTCAGCTGGCTCCTTTTTACCATCAGTCATGATGGAAATGTCTCATCTTCATAAGGCTGTCTTTAACAATGTGTGGCAGAAGCTGCATATCTCCCTGTCCCTTCCTCCTTTGAGGTATCACTTTTTTTTTGTACTGGGAATCAAACTCAGGGCCTCACGCTTGTCAACTGGGTGCTTATGTCACTGAGCTATCTCCTCTGTGGGACATCACATTTTGACACATTGCTCTGTTTATTTCCTTTACTATACCATCTTATTCATTTCCTGGGATTTATCTAAGGTCTCTCTCCTCCAAAATAAATTCTGTGAGGGCGAGAGACTGTCTCTGATGTTCACTGATGAATCGCCTGTACCTTGGTTAGCATTGCAATTGTTGCCCATTGTTAATGGACATAATCACCATTGAAAAGCTATCCATGAAATAACCAGGAAAACTAATTTTCAAGTGCTTTCTGAACAAACATTTGGTCTTCTTTTCATTATCCTACATATATATATATATATATATATATATATATATATGCTATTATTTATTCCAAGTGGATTTCTAAGTCATTTTAGGAAGAGCTTAACATGGAGATAAATATACCCTATTCTTATGAAAGGGCTCTGCCTGTTTGTTTTCTTAACATGATTTGAGGGATATGTGGAAATGTCTTGTCATTATCTCTTACTGTAGATGCAATGAAGATCTACTCTGATCTTCACTCCTAGCTGAGTATAGCAGCACATATCTATAATCACAGCTACTTGGGAAGCTAAGGCAGGAGAGCACAAAATTTGTTTGAGGCCATCCCGGACGATGTATTGAGACTCCGTAATAATTTTGAAAGGGCTGGGGATATAGTTCAGTGATCATTGGGTTCAATCCCCAACCCTGAAAACAATTGTTTGGCCTTTACCATCAATTGTGGAAAGATGTGAAGAGGTCACCATGACCATCTGAGAAATTCATGTTACTAACTGGCTTGTGGAATACCCTTCCCTTCTCTTATGGAAGGAAAACTGCCCTCTGGAAATTCTGTCCCCTGACATGAGCCTTTGGCAATCTGGTCACTACAAGGATCAGCGCTGCCACTATGGTCCCCAATGCCTCCTTATGGAGGATGAGACTTTACCTCTAGTCCTCTTCCCAAAGTGCACCTCTTACCTCTTTTGACCATGCATCAAGCAGCACCTTTTGCATTTCCTGTTTCCACATCTTTTATCTCAGTCTATATCATTGCTACTAGTTAAATCTTATGTTAACTTCTCAGCTTGTGGAAGGTAATTTGATTTTGTTCTTACTGACATTTGATACTTACAGATTCAAATTCAGTACTTATTTAAAAAAAAAAAAAAAAGTCTGGACTTCACTCCAGATTGTAGAAAGACATAAAGAGGGTACACTAACCAACTGAAAAGTCATACTACTTCCTGGTATCTGGACTAAATCTTCCTGCAAAGCAGTGTGGATTGGTGAAGGTTTTTTGCACTGAGGCCACATCCTCATTTTCTCTCTAGAGTCTTATTGTTTTCCAGGGCACGTATGTAGGGAAGTTTGTAAGCACTGATGGAGGAAATCAAAGGAGGCAAGGAAGTAAAAGGGGTGGGACTGATAGCGCTGTCTGCATCCTACCAACAGTGGCCACTCCTGTATTCTCCAATGGAAGTGTGGGGCCGCTGAGGGGCTGCCTCTGGCTGTAGCCAGGAGCTCTATGAATGTGGCTAGGGCAATGCATGCTTACGCTTTGACTTTCATGTGTACCTGATCTGTGCCATCTATACCATCTGATTTTGTTTAAAAAATGAGATTTATAAATTTGATATTCAAATTATACTTCTTTTCTGGGAGGACTTTACAGCTAGGTACTTTCTACCTGGATTATCACCCGGTCTGAAGGAAACATGAACTTCTTGCTCTCTGTATGTAAATTAGGGAGCCAAAACTTGAATTCCCAAGGGCTGGCAAGATAGCTCAGTGGACTAAGTGCCTGCTTAGGCAAACATAGGGACTGAGATTTGATCCCCGATCCCACATGCTGCACCAGCCCTGCCTCCAGGAGTGCTGAGCCAGCCAGTGAGACCAGGTGTGATGGTGCACCCTTATAATCCCAGTACTGAGGAGTCTGAGCTGCATCGTGAGACCCTGTACCAAATACATAGAAAAAATAAGAACTTAAATTTTCTCTCATAGTTAAGAAAAATAACATTTACAAGGATATCCTTAATTATACAGTTTTATACTTTTTTTTAACCTGTCTCCTAGAAGAGCAATTATTTCATAATTATCATTATTATAGGTTACAAGAAACTATCTTAAATTCACTCTTTCCTTTTCCCTAGCACTCATCAGAAAGAATTTACTAAACTATCTTCAGGATTATATTATTCTACTAATCTGATAGAATAAAACACTGACAAATGATAAACATACTTTTCTTCTGGATTGTAAAAGTTTAATGATTAAGATAAATTAATTTAGATAATTTAATGATTGAATAATGATTAATATATATTTAAGATAATTTAAATTTATTAAAGTAATTTTTTTTCTATTATTATGGCTGACTCAGCCTGCCCTGGGGGCAGGGTTGGTACAGCCTGTAGTGCCAGGATCAAACCGTGGTCCCTGAGGCCACCTAAGCATTCCTAAGCAGGCACTTTAGACCCCTGAGCCATCCTGCTAGCCCTATTAAAGTAATTTTAAAGGACCATGCATATGCTGAACTTTTACAAGACCTTTCATGTACTTTAGTTTCCTGTAATATCCCCCCGAAGTTTGTATTTAAAAGATTTCTACTTTTAAGGTTCTAGTTGTTACTTATAAAAGTGGTTTTATTGAACCTCAGATGCACCAAATGATATACATTAATTATGGGAATGTTTGTACATCAATCGTGTGTGAAGCTTAGAAAACATATCAACCCTCCCTTCCCCTGAAATCAAGACACACCCACTGGTCCTTGAAGATGCATCCATATGCCTTTCCTGTTCTATCCAAACTCTGACCGTACTTGAACAAAAAGAATAATGAACAGGGTTTGACTTACAAGACTTAAGAAGATGAAGCAATCCCAGGTTTTTTCTGGAATTGTATGAAAAATTCTTTTCTTCAGTTGTTCCTATCATAAAAGTTTTCTAAATCTCTGAGCTTATTTCTCTGTACAGTCCTCCTCCCACAAGGACATGTGCTTATTGTCCCAGACAGTAGTTCCCCAATTGGTCAATAAAAGTGAAGCAGGAGAGAGGGTTTAGGCTCTAGATCACATTTAGGTTTTAGATTTTAGACCAAATTCCTGTGGTCTTCACCTCTAGGTCCATGTAAGTTTCTGCTCCCTTTCTGTGTGCTGGGCATACTGTTGACAGTAATGAGTCTGAATTTGCTGTTTGGAAGTCTTGGGAATACAAATACCACCTCTATTTTACCAAAGTCATTCCTCGTCACCTGCCTAGAGCACTCCAGATGACTGGCTGCTCAGTGGTTCTACAAACATGAGAAATCCTGTCACAGGGGCATCTCTGGCTTGTCATTATACCTGTGGCACATTATTTTGCAGATAAGTGACTAGTAAATTTTTATGTCACATAATTGATGGGTGCTACTGTCATCTCTGTTTTCCCTAAGAGTACTGGACATGGGTTTAAGTCTTCACCACTATCCAGCCTTCTGGGATTCTCCAGTCATCTCCTTGATTTGGTTCTGTGATCTCTCCACTGTAAAGAGAGAGATCTGAATCTAGCATACAAGACATATTCATATATTTCTTATCCTATTCAAGAAATATTTTTTAGTAACTATGAAATATAAACCCTAAAGAAACAAAAATGGTAACTGATAGTTTTTGCCCTGAAGGAATTCCTTCACTAACTGTGAGGACGGACATATAAGTGTATGCTATACTGTATCATTTGTTTTATTTAGAGAAGCAAAGCATATGAAATTACAGAGAAGTAAACAGTCAATGTCTGAAAGAATTAGGATAGACCAAGCCTTGGGGGGGGGGTTGTTTTGCATATGTAAAAATAGGTGTGAAAGAACTGGAAGGCTTTGGAAAATACCAAAAAGACATACTTAGAATTTAGGTTAGGGTAAGGGTGAGGAATAGTAATTGATAAAGTAGATTAGCATTTAACTATAAAAGGCAGGCTATTGTTTCCCCTAAAACAATGGTAAGCCTTTGAAAGTTTTAAAATGTGGGAATGACCACATTTGTGCTTCAAAAGAGAAGGATGTGTACTCCAGAGGAGACGACAGTTAGGTGAATTGAGTCACTCAGCAGTGGCAAAGAGTTTGTATACTTTAGTTACTAAGTAGAATGGAGACCAAGAAGTACAGAAAGGAAATGCTGGTTATGAAGTTTTTAAATCCAAGAGTCATAATAGATTGTGCCCTGAACTGGATAATAAATATATTCACTTATGTTTAAATATAAATAATAAATTATAGTTGAACACAAAGTTTGCCTTCATGATCAAAAGTGTGTTTTAAACTATTTGTTTCTAGAACATTACTTGTGTTCTAGAACTGACTGATCCTTTGAAGCAAAAGCTTATTTTGAATAAATCAAAAGGCTCATCAGAAAGTGTGTTGGGTTGGGATTCAATAAAATACATAAAAAGTCTTCTTAATCCCAACCCCCGAGTCCTATTTTGTTTTGTTCCCTTATATGAATCATGTACGAATCCAGGAGAACTCGTCCATGGCTCTGTGCTTATAGCCCTGAGTTTCCAGTTTGGGCCCAACAATGATGTATTCTTGTAATAAAGGGTGAGTTGGCAGGAGACATCTGCAGAGCAATACTAGAACCAGACACCACCAGTCTCCCAAAAGAGACCTTAATTTTTACTATGCACACCTTTGAGTACATAACAAAAAGGAATCCTTCCCCTAATCTGCTGCAGTGACAGCTCTTCAGGGTTATTCATGAGAGAGGATTTAGAATGGGAAGGAAGCTTGGGTGAGTCTTCTTTAATTTTAAATATCTAGTGTGATTGACAAGGAGATCAAATTTCACTTGGCTTCAGACCAGGTGAATACCCGTAATCCCAGTGTTGGCGAGGGTGAAAACAGGAGGATCACTCCAACGAGTCTAAGGAGTCTGAGCTGCGTAATGAGACCCTATATCAAATACATACAAAAAATCCCTACCCCCTAGGGGCCCGGCAGGATGGCTCAGTGGTCTAAAGCGCCTGCTTAGGAAAGCTTGGGCGGCTGCAGGGACCGCGGTACAATCCCCGGCACCACATGCTGTGCCAGCCCTGCTCTCGGAGCGGGCTGAGCCGGCCATAAAAATGAGTGAATAAACAAATAAAGGTTCTGAAACAAGAAATAAAATAAAATAAAGTAAAAATTAAAAAAAAAATCCCTACCCCTTTATGGTATTCTGTTTAAATTTGTAGAAGGAAACTGGGTGTTTGTACCTTAAAATGAGAACTTGGGAAGACTATCCTTGGTTTGGGTAGTTCTGGGCACAAATCTGTAATTTACCTCCTTCAGGAATGCCTAATTCTATCATACTTTCCTTTGATAACTATCCTTTAAAAGTTATTTCATAGTGAATAAGTTCATTTTTAAAAAATATGAGATTACATGTCTGACAGCTTTATTCCATGCAAAGAGCAGCTCAGTGTAGTTACCCCCTGTAACAATTTATTTTTACAGTAGGGACAGCTTATAGATTTTTGACCAGCTCTGTGTCTCTTCCCACTGGCTATTTCCTTCTTAGGATCTTCTTTGAGATCAGGATGTAAGCTTCAAACAACATAGGTAAGTCATAGGCTGAGCTGAAGTTTAGTTTATGCAAACACAGAGAAAATTCTTAGAACACATAACATCTAAATGCCTTCTTCCTTATGCTGGGAGTATAAGTGGCGCAAATTTTTGTAATAATATTGCAAAATGGGAAGAATTTGTTCAAAAGGACAAAGGAACTAGGATGGGTGAGAGGGAAATGACAATGAGCAAAAGGGGAAACTGCAGTCAGTAATATTATTAGTGTCTCTGAATTTAGTAAAAAGTGGAGTTTGTGCCAGTATCAATTGGAGAAATTTTTATGCCCTTATCTTATACCCTGAGCAACTACTTTATATCTTTATATCTTATACCCCAAGCAACTACTTTAGAGGTAACATATAATCTATTAACTAGTGTTATTCTCCTATTACTTTTTATGAAACTTTGTTTTACCTTCTTCCATAAAATAACAGTGCGGGTGGCATTGTGTCTGTTCCTCTACAGAAGGGCTTCTTTTAGAGCCAAGTGGAAATGAACTAAAAGTGTAGGTCTTGGCCATTTTCCCCCTATTCTATTTTTTTCTCAGAAAGTGTGTTTATTCCAAAATAGTTTAACAACTAATATCATTTGTGCCCACCATGACATATAAATCCAGGGGAGAGGTCCATTATTCAGAACTTACATTCACTTCCTGAGACTGTCTCACAGGAGCCCAGAATGAGGTGTGACTAATGGCCTGTGAGGCTCTAGTGCCTTCAGTGGTGGGGCGAAGGCCAGTCCCACCACTGGTACTGCACTTGTGTGTTTAAATGATTAATAGGTTCCATGTATTGTTTTTGCCCCTTTCGCATCCTTTTGTCTTTTTGAATCCTATCACACCTTATAAAATAGCTTTCATATAATATAGGCCGGGAAACTGAGGCTTAGGAGCAATACAAGTTGCTTAAAGTCACACAGCTATTGAATGGCAGTGGTGATTTGAAATCAGGTCTGCTGAATCCAGATGTCTAGAGCCCATGATGGCTCCCAAGTGTAACTGGCATACCATTAATGTGTTCTTTTCCTGTGCTACCTTTGCCATTTGTGTACTAAAATTGATTAGCCAGAGCTTTTGGAGAAATTCTGTTTTGTTGTTATTGTATCAGATAGTTTATACTGATTTGTTTGCTAAAGATCATGAGAGGTGAGAATTTAGTATCTTAGGAATAACAGAGTATGAGATATACATCATACATATTTCTAAATCTGCTTCTGAGAAAGTGTTATGATCTATATTCAGGTTTTTTATTTAAACTTTAATCTTTTAGGGCCTGGCAGAATGGCTCAGTGGTCTAAAGCGCCTGCTTAGGAAAGCTTAGGTGGCTGCAGGGAGCGGGGTTCAATCCCCGGCACCACATGCTGTGCCAGCCCTGCCCTCAGGGCAGGCTGAGCTGGCCATAAAAATAAATAAACAAATGAACGTTCTGAAACAAGAAAAAAAAAAATTAAAATAAGTTAAAAAATAAACTTTAATCTTTTTATTGTCGTGACCAATGTACACATGTTGGGTTTTTTCCCTCTACTTTTCAGGAATTTTTTGTGACTCTCCTCCTCCTATCAAAAATGGCCGGAAAAGTACCCCTTTTGAGCCCATAAATCTTCAAACTGTAATAACATATAGTTGTGTTAGTGGCTTCCGCATCATTGGAGAAAGATTTATCCGCTGTATAACTAAAGACCAAGTGAATGCAATCTGGGATAAACCTCCTCCTAAATGTGAATATTTCAATAAAGATTCTTTGTGCTCTGAGCCAGTAGTACCAGGGGGATACATAAAAAAAGGAAAAGCACCATACAGACATGGCGATCCTGTGACATTTGCCTGTAAAACCAACTTCACCATGAAAGGAAATCAATCTGTTTGGTGTCAAGCCAATCAAAGCTGGGGGCCAACACCACTGCCGGTCTGCGAGAGTGGTAAGTACGAGAAGTCCCCATTGACGGGGGAATGGGGCTGGCATTTCTGCCCAGATAGTGCTTTATATCCTCCGAAAGAATAGGAAGGGTATGTGAATGACAGAGGGAGGAAGCAAAAGAAAAGGTAAAAAATTATTTCCTTGTTTTCTTGAAGAGAATTGTAACTATCCTATTGAAAAACAGCAACTGAGCAAAGGAGGTTAAAGTATAGTAGGAAAACATAGTTGAATATACCTCAAATGGGAAGTATCCCAAAGATGGTGCCAGAGTTGATTGGCACCCTGGGAATTAGGTGCTTTCAATGTGCATGTTTGAGTTATTGTAAAACTAAGTAGAAATATGGGCTTTAACAGTAAAATACTCCTAATGTGTATAAAGCTCAGCTGTGAACAGCTGTCCACTTTGGCTGGTTCAGGGGATTTTCTGTCTGCTGCCACCTTGGAGACACGTTCTGAAATGACTCACCCTTTCCCCAAGTCATTGCTTGAGATGCCACATAGCAAATGACTCTGCAGAGAAGAGCACTGTAAATTCTCATTTGCTCCTCACCTGAACAGTATGCATTGGTAATGAAATCTGAATCCAAGTAAACATTCTAAAATTTCAAAGGTTAGCAATATTCTACAACAATACTATCAAAATAGGATATTTATTTCCTAAATAATAAGAATGACAAAGAATAATATTGATAAATTCCAAATGGTTTATTTTTATCTTATTTTTTTATTTTTATTTTTAGTATTATAGCTGGCTCAGCCTGCCC
Source organism: Myocastor coypus (assembly GCA_004027025.1). Taxonomy (NCBI): domain Eukaryota; kingdom Metazoa; phylum Chordata; class Mammalia; order Rodentia; family Myocastoridae; genus Myocastor; species Myocastor coypus. The sequence continues at coordinate 13,281 of PVJA010001326.1, forward strand.
TGGGGTTGGGGCTGGCATAGCATGTGGTGCCTGGGATTAAAACACAGTCCTTGTGGTTGCCTAAGCAGGTGCATTAAACCACTGAACCATCTCACTGGCCCAATTCCAAATGGTTTTTAAAAACTGAGAAAATTTGAAATTATTTTAAAATTGATCAACCAAGGGAAGAAAAGTTAGTCTTGGAGGAAGATAATTCCAGAGTTGACTTGCTATTGAAAACAAGCGAGCCTTTGTAAGGACTTAGGCTGACCTAAGTGCATCAGCATGAGCAGTGTAGATACACTGTATTACTATGTAAAAGAAGCAAAATACACAATAATATGTAAGGAGTACATACAATACACTTGATGAGTTTACGTGTGTCATGTATAGGTGCTACTAAATTCTATTATTAATATGTAATAAAATAACCTCTAAAGGATATGTACTATCTATGGAACAGAAAATAGACTTACAAGTAGGGTAAAAATGGGCTAATTTTTGACAACTGAAATTTTTCTCAAGGTGAAAGTCACAGTTATAGTGTAATTCAGTTTGGAAAATATGGGGGGGGTTATATTCCTAGAGAACCTGAAAATTGTGAAAAACCATAAATTTAAGATATGGTCAGGGCCCAGCAGGATGGCTCAGTGGTCTAAAGCGCCTGCTTAGGAAAGCTTAGGTGGCTGCAGGGACCGCGGTTCAATCCCCAGCACTACATGCTGCGCCAGCCCTGCCCTCAGAGCAGGCCGAGCCAGCCATAAAAATAAATAAATAAGCAAACAAAAGTTCTGAAACAAGAAAAAAAATAATAAAATAAAAATTTTAAAAAAGATATGGTCAGAAAAATGCCTATAAGTGCCTATTTTTATAGTTTAAGCTCTAAGTATCCTATGTTTTCTCCAAATTATATAATTTAGTAAAATAGTATAATAATAAATCCTTAGAAAGTACAGGGCATTTTGGCACCATCTTATGGATCTTAAAGCTTTAAGAACAAAATAGAGAACTGTAGTGATAGCTACACATGGTACAGCAACCTGGTATGATGCAGAACACTGGTGCATCAGCCCTGGATGGTTATAGGACAGCAGCCAATTAGGAGCAAAGAGAACTTAATGACACTAGGATTGCCTACTTCCAAACCTCCCACTGAAAAAATAATTGTGGACGACATCTGCAGTTTCCACAAAACTATAGGGGTTTCTTCAAAGTTATTGGTTAGGTTCAAGAAAACACCTACAAATGACTCTGAGCCATTATTTTACAGGGGTTTAGGGTAATGCAATAGTCATGGCATAGCATGGCACAGCTAACCCACATCCATTTGATCCTTTCAAGGTTAATTTAAAAGTTACTTATGCTAAGTACTTGTACTAAGCACTGTGTCCTAAGTCAACATCTAGATCAGCTGATTTTTTCTCCTAATTATGTTTGTAAAGATTTTCCTCTGGAGTGCCCACCACTTCCCCAGATTTCCAACGGATATCACACAGGGAAAAGTACGGATCATTTTGCCCCAGGATTGTCTGTGGCTTATGGCTGTAACTCTGGCTACTTGCTCAAAGGACCAAAGACGATTAAGTGCTTATCTTCAGGCCAATGGAGTGCTGCCATTCCTGTGTGCCAAGGTATCCTAAACTTACAACCTACTTTCAGAAACTGGGTTGTCCTGTTATTTGCCTTGATTCCTTATGGTTGGCTTGTTTTTTAGAGGCACAGTGTGAGCCTATAGGACAATTTCCCAATGGACAAATCACTCAACCCCCGAGTCTTCGGGTTGGTGTAACTGTGACATTTTCCTGTAATGCAGGGTGAGTATTAAGAGCATCTGTGGGACATAATCAATTGGGATTATCTGTGCCTGTACAACCTCTAGAATATACCTTTGTGAGGACCCAGGGACAGCTTGAGCAGGCTCAAGAGGGAGACTGCTTATCCAGGGAGCAGGGACACACACACTGTGTGAATTTGCATTAGTTTGCAAGCAAAAGCTGTTGTTCTTCAGCACAAACTGCCTAATAATGCCACATGACAACCCTCTGTCCCCAGGTACAGATTACAAGGCCAGCCCACTAGTCAGTGTGTGATTGCTGAACAGAAAGCAACATGGACCAAGAAACCAATATGTGAAGGTGGGTGAGACACATATAATTTGTACAGAATCATGGAGGTCCAACAGAACCCTACATTCTCAGCTGCATTAAATAATGTTGGCTCTTACTGGCACATAGACTCCTCCAGAGCAAAGAACCCCTGGAGTATGTAAGGGGATGTGGTCTTCGCTGAAGCCACCTTCAATTGCCTACTTTATTTTCTGCTTCCTCAAATCCAATGCAGTTCCAGACTTTTTTCCTCTCTGAAAAGTACACAGACTTATTAAGTATACTACCAGGTCACATACAAAACAGAAATTATGTATTTGTCAATAGGAATAAAAGGATCAACAGAACAGATCTATTCACCAATCAAGTTTTTAAATCACACTTTTTAAGTTATATCTCATTAGCTTCCGTGATTGAAACAATAAAATGTGGCTGTCTTAAACCTAGGATGTGACAGTGATCTGAATCAGCTCCAGGGCAGTCTCACTCATGCTATGTCTGTGACCTTTCATGTCTCTGTCATTTCTCTAGAAATTCTTTGCCCACCACCTTCTCCCATTCTCAATGGAAGACTCAGCTCTTCAACAAATGTTTCATATGGGAGCACCGTAACTTACACTTGTGATCCAGGTCCAGAGGAAGGAGTTACCTTTATCCTTATTGGGGAGAAGACCATCCGTTGCACAATGGACAGTCAGAAAATGGGGACCTGGAGTGGCCCTTCCCCACAGTGCAGACTTTCTATGCCTGTACTTCATTGTCCTCGTCCCCAAATCCGAAGAGGTCAAATGTTTTCTGCTCAGAAAGATCAGTATTCCTATAATGACACAGTGGCATTTGGTTGTGAGTCTGGCTTCACCTTGAAGGGCAGCAAGAGAAGCAGATGCAATTCTCAGGGTACATGGGAGCCGCCAATACCAGTCTGTGAGAAAGGTGGGTACCCAGTGCTCCATGGTGGTATTGATGCGTCATTCTGAAAAGTTACAGGATAGGGTGGCATTCTGTAAACAGGGCCCTTTCCATCTCCTATATCCTCAGCCACACTAAGCATAGTAGACATAAATCCTAGTGAGGGCTTCTATTACCTTTCCACTGTTGCTACATTTTGTGGAAATATGCTTGGGGAGAAAATATTAGGCATTTCTAAGTTTTACATTTCTTTAGGTAAAAAGTTGGATGAAAAGACTTGTCTATAACAGCAATTTTTGAAAAGGGACCTTACCCAGGGATAGAACAAAATCTCCCATGAAACCAAGATGATTCCTTAGGAAGGGAAGAGATGGGAGCTAATTTATACTGACCAAGATTGGAACAAGATCTCTAGTAGCCCAAGTGCAGAAAAGAAAATGCCAACCAGTAATGATCTAAAATGAGGGGCTGGAGAGATAGCTCAGTAGAATAAGTGCTTGCCTGACAAGCTCAAGGGCCTGAGTTCAATCAGCGGTTCTGCAAAAAAAATAAAAATAAAAAATAAAATGAACACAAAACTGGGCTTCAAAGTCCCACTATGTCATATAGCTGCACCCACAGTACAAGTCTGCTATTAATGGCAACTTCATGGGGTCAATTTCTTTGTTATTGTTTACTTAAGGTTGTTTTGTGGTTCTTTTTCCTTTGCTTTAGAATGTCAGGCCCCTCCTCAGATCCTCAATGGGCAAAAGGAAGATCAACACACAGTCCTATTTGTCCCTGGCACTTCTGTAAAATATAGCTGTAATCTTGGCTATACACTAGTTGGAGAAGAATCCATCCGTTGCACCCCTGAAGGAACATGGACACCCACTCTCCCCCAGTGCAAAGGTACCAGGCCTCAAGGACACTGCTTTGCTGGTTCTAAGATGGCCTGGAGCTTTTTCTCATCCTAGTCTCTTTTCTTAGCGGTAGAATGTAAACCATTAGGACCTCAACTCTTTGAAAAACCTCAGGATAGATTTATTAGACCAGCTGTTTATTCTACTTGTGGTGAAGGGTGAGTGAAAGCTGTCTCAGCCCAAATCAGGTCTGGCTTATCTGTGTACACAGCAAGCTTTATGTAAGTTTATCGCAAAGATCTGTCTCTGTCATGCGTTTATGGGGTGCTGATCACACCAGTTTTTTGTGCATGGAAACTGCAGTGGGTGGATGATACCGAAACTGGCTACATTATTGTTCTTACTGCTTCTTGTCCTGAAAGTGGTGAGTCTGCTTTAGAGCTGCTTGTCATTGCTTGGGCTAGGGATCACCAGATGGCCAGATGAAATGGTTCTCTGATTCTAGGTACCGACTGGGTGAGAATGCTTATCAGCTATGTCAAGGAACAGCTCCTTGGTACATGGAGATCCGCCTTTGTGAAGGTGAGTGGCCACAGTGGTAGAGGATCTGAAATGATGCAAGAGCTGCACATTTTGAGGGAGATTTCTACTTGAGGCTGTGCAGTGGGAATTAACACACACCACTCTGTTGTGCTGATTTTCTCAGTGGTTGCCATCATGCAGTTTTGCCATTTCTTTATGTGTTACCTTTTTCTGCTTCAGTCAGTTAGATGAAGTGTGCTTTCTTTCTGATTCTCTTTGTATTACTTGGAATTGCAAGAATGACAATGTGCAATGTCATTGTGTGCAATGAAGATGTGAACCAGCATCCAACAGCCAAGGAAACACTGCACTAGTGAAGAAATTAGGGGGTTGACATGAAAGAAATTCGGGACTCATTCTGTTCCTACTGCTTCACAGCTGCACAACCCTGGGCAATTTACACAATATTTCTGAAACTGTGGTCTCCCATCTGTTGAGTTGACAGACAACCCCAGGCTTCAAAATTATTACAGTTAAGCTGTGTTATCCCTACCTTATGGAGAATAAATATGCCTTTCCCAAAAGTAGGCACTCAATCCATAATAAATATGCCTCACTAATCATAGAAATGATCTTAGGGTCTCAGCCCAAAGGTAGTATTCAAAAAAGCTTAATCCTGTTCTTCTGCACCTTTTATTCCCCTACTGGCTATGCTAAGAGTTCTCCCTTTAATTAGTAACTGACTACTGAGCCTTAATGCTTTATAAGGTAGTAATCAGGATGTCAGGATTTAGTAAAGATTCACTTTGTAAAGATTTTGTTCTGTGCGATCAAGTTAACTGGCTTTTATATACATAACAAAGCTTTGGTATAACTCATATCATGAAGTCATCCATACCCACCTGAAAACAAATGAATCATATTATTCTTGACTTCTGTTCTTAGGTGTCTGATACTGGCAAGGACTTACACAGTGTCTTTCCATCTCTCTAGAAATCACCTGCCCACCACCCCCTATTATCTCTCATGGGACACACACAGGGAGTTCCTCAGAAAATGTTCCATTCGGAACCACAGTCACTTACACATGTGACCCTGGACCAGAGAAAGGAGTGCAGTTCAACCTCGTGGGGGAGCGCACCATCTACTGTACCAGCCTTGATGGAGAGAAAGGCACCTGGAGCAGGCCTGCCCCTCTCTGCAGACTCTCCCTCCCTGCTGTCCAGTGCTCAGACCCCCACATTGCAAATGGATACAAGATACCAGGCAAAGAAGCCCCATATTCCTACAATGACAGCGTGACATTAGAATGTAACAGGGGATTTATTTTGAAGGGTAGTGGTCAAATTCGTTGCAAAGCTGACAACACCTGGGATCCTGAAATTCCAGTTTGTGCAAAAGGTAAAAACCCAATAGGGGAGGGTGTTTGCCTACCTGTTCATGTTTTTCATTGCCCCTTCAGAACCAGAGCATGGGGAAGACGAAGGGGGCGTGTGTCACTTTCTCATTTCTTCTATGCTCTAGTACAGTTCTGTGTGAGTTCTGTGTGTTACTGGGTGCACACCTCCTTGGATTGGGATTGCTAATGGTAGAAAATGAAAAGCTCGCTGGAATGGGCCTCAATCTTTCACAACAGCAGAAACATTTCATGATGCGTGAGAGCTTCCTGATCCTCATTGTCACAAAATGTCAGGTTGCCTCTGGCTGATGAGCACCCCTGTGTAGCTGTTGATGAGGGGCATTTTTTCCTCAGCAGCCCCCTGTTAGTGGGCTCCAGAATGGCCAGCACTGGGGAGAAACTTGGTCTTCATGGTCTCAGGGAAGTCTCTAGACAGCATCTGTGACCCTGGCTACATGCTGTGGGAAGCAGCATTGACTCACCTGCCTTCACAGGAGTCGAGTCCCATGGTGCAAAGGTCCTTTCACTTCCAGAGTTATCTTTTTCCTTGCTTTGAGGCATCTATAGGTGACCCTGGTTTTACTCTTTCAGAAGGATGTGAGCCTGTGGCAAAGATTCCAGATGGCTCCCGTGTGGAACTTGTGGCCACATCCTGTAGAGAGGGGTGAGTATGAGATGGTCCATTCTGAGGAAGTTAATATCTTGAATTTGGCATTATCTCTACCCACAGCTTGTCACCATGAGTCCCTGTGGAGGTTCCCCCTTGCCACACCCACAGAGAATAGGAGGCTCCAATGGCCTAACCTGCAATTCTGGCTTTTCCATGCTTCCTTCATATGGAAGCTTTGTTCCGAGTGTCTGTAATGCTACAGTAGTTTTCTGTTTGCAGGATCAAGGGTTTTAGCTTCTCTGTACTGAAGTGCCACTGCATTTATAATTTGAAGAGGCTGGGGAAATGTGATACTGGGCAAAGAAAAGTCACTGTACTTCCATCTGTCCCTGTCTAGGTACTGGTTGAGTGGACATACTTATAAGAAGTGCCAAGATGCCAAGAATGGAGTCTGGTTTCAAAAAAGTGTACTCTGTGAAGGTAAATTGGGAATACAAGAGCTAACTATGGACTCCAGCAGCCAGAGAAGGAAGGCCGCTGAAGAATTAGTTTGTAACTGTCTCTTGATAGTTTATACTTCCCATCAGTATACAAAATATAATGGAAAATGTTTCAGTGTTTGACAGATACTAGAAACAGTTGTGAGGTAGAAACTGAGCAGTTACCAGATGCCTCCTAATTTTGACTTTCTTATTATCTTTACTTTTTTGGTACTGGGATTGAACTCAGGACTTTGTGCTTTTCATGACGGTGCTTATGCCACTGAGCTATATCCCCAGGCCCTGCCCTGATAATTTTGTTAGACATTAAAAATAGCCCATATTTTCAGGTCACGGAAACATAGATGTATTTCTTCTTATACTTTATTATGATTTCTGAATTTTTGTGCTTACATTACTCACATATGAAGTTGTTTAACAAAAGTGTGAGTTTTCCGTAACTAGTTATGGCAAGTATATGCAGGTACACAGTATCATCTATATCTGAAAAAAGACTGCAATGTCCCACCTGAAGCTTTGTTCCCTGACTTCCTTCTGCAGCTCTTCGCTGCCTTACCCCACCACTGGTTGCCAATGGAAGAATCATAGGTGTGATGGCAGAAACGTTTCAATACGGACATGAAGTCTCTTACAAATGTGACCCAGGATTCTATCTTTCGGGACAGAAGAGCTTGAAGTGCAGAAGTAATTCTGAAGGCCGTGCATCTTGGAGCGGGCCTCTCCCGCAGTGCTTACCATTATCTCCTGTAACTCATTGCCCTAAGCCAGATATCAAACATGGGTACCCAGTCAACACCACTCGTTCTGCATACTCCCACAATGACGTCGTGCATGTTGCTTGCAATCCTGGCTTCATCATGAAAGGCAGTCACTTGATAAGGTGCCATACGGATAACACATGGGTACCAAGAATACCAACCTGTATCCGGAAGGGTGAGATATTTTAAGGGTTCAAATATGGGATGTTGTACAAAATAACAGTTTTTGAACATGCACTTGCCATTCCACCTAAAGAAAAGGAATTGAAAGCTTCAATAGTCTCATTGTCTTATAAGATACTGACCTTATCTTAACACCCAATTCTTTTACTGCTTTCATTTCTCGGTGTGTACACCAAGGCATAGTGCACAAGGAAACCATGTTGAACTTCCAAGTTGACTGAGCCTCTGAATATATTTTTCCTATAAATTTAGAAAAGGAAAACTATGCATACTTTTCATGCCGGTGTTTGGCAGTAATGTTGAGAACCTGGTACTGAAGGCCATAGTATCAGTCAGAAGACAACTTTGGTGTTCAGGGGATAAAGCTGGCCTTCAAAGCTACTGACTTTCCTTTTTGGTCTTAGTTTCTGGTTGGCAGTTTTATTCTTTTTGGTAACTAGCTCTGGCACCAGCTTCCAATTAATGGCCCAAGGGAATGCATCTCCCCAGAACAGTTCTCCTTGGCCAGAAGTGTTCTTATTTTAGGGTAAATCCATCCCCAAAGTCCAACGTGAACAATGAAGCTGTGAAAAGTGAGTCCTACAGGGGCTGCCACTTGGGGGAGAATGGTGGCTTTCTAGTTTGCCACATCTGGTGGCTTCACTTCCTAATTCCCCTTGAATGTGTACTGCTTAGACTATAGCCTCCTTACTATTTAAAGGCGGACAAAGAGAATACTTGAGGCTGATGGACCACAACTGTGGATCACAGCTACTGATGTTCAGTACCTTCCTTTGGGTACATTTCCTCCAATCAGGTATAATGTAGGTATAAAATGTACATATTCCCAGCATCTCTTGGTCCAGTTGGAATGAAGAGTTCTGGTTATCAGCTAACTGGCTAATGTATCACCCATTGCTTTTCTATGTTGCTGCCTCACAGAAATGCTCTCACTAGATGGTCTTCTGTGCTGGATTAATGTTCCTTTCTTACTCGTCTCTAAGCTTTTGTAGAGTGTCCGCCTCCACATGCAGTGCTCAATGGGAACCATACTGGTGGAAATGCAGCTCAGTTTATCCCCGGAATGTCGGTGCTATACACCTGTGATCCAGGCTATGTGCTGGTGGGGGAGCCCCTCCTGCTGTGCACACACGAGGGGGCCTGGAACTCAGCTGCCCCTTACTGTAAAGGTGCGTGGCCTGTGTTTCCTCTTGTTCCTCTTAGTAAACCAGTTTGTTCCAAATAGATACATTCACAGTTAGATATATACAATTTAAAATAGCCAAAGAGGCATTAACTGGACCATTTAAGTTCATTTGATTGAATTGATGTATTACTTAATGTAAGTCTTTCAAGATAAGAAAAAAGGCCTAGACTGTAGTCTGACTAGCAAATGAGCTACTTATATAGTTGAACACATATAGGAAGTTGAAATGTGTTGATAAATTAAAGCACAGATTGTATTTCTCTTCCAGTTACAATTAATGATAAATGTGCATTTGATAAAATACCAACAAATGGTCTTTTGAATCTGTTTCCTCTCTGTACTATGGTGGCATTATGCATGCATGTTTATAAAAATTTCAAGAAGACATACTCGTGATCATAAACAACGAACTGAGTAATAACTTCATATCTAACATTACTGAGCACCACTCAGTGTAAGCCAGACCCTGTGCCTGTTTCTTTACGTTCATCGTCTCAGCCTTCATAGGAACCATAGCAGGGCACTGCCGCTATCATCCCTGTGCTCTGGATAAGTTCCGGAGCTTTATAACTGACCCTCAGGCACACAACTAGGACGCAAAAGGGTCAGGACGAAGCCCAAGACCCTACACTGCCAATGCGTACACTGAAAAGAAGACAGGAGGAATGGGGAAGCACTCACCTGCTACACAGAATTAGAAAGTAGATGCTGGAAAAGACAGTGACTTGAAATACACAGTATAACCTCCTTGGCCCTCCCCATTTCTCCCAGAGGCCTTTAGGGTCCTTTGCTGCTATTAGAAAAGACAGAAACAGAAAGAAGGCCATCTGACTAAATCACCTGGGGTTACTAAAGAGAATGCTGACACCACAAAGGCTGTGCTTAGGGCTTTATTTCCCTGAAGCGCTACTTAATGAAAATGAAATAAATTGGTTTACCATTAAGGGAAAGTTCTGTTTTTTTGCTAAAGGATGAAGTATGACTGCTTCCTTTGGATTCCTTTCATTACAGAGGTGAACTGTAGCTTCCCTGAGAACTCAAATGGGATCCAGAAGGGGCTGGAGCCTGAGAAGATGTACCAGTATGGGTCCATTGTAACCACGGAGTGCAAAGATGGGTATACCCTTGAGGGCAGTCCCCAGAGCCAGTGCCAGGATGACCAGCAGTGGGACCCTCCTCTGGCAGTCTGCAGATCCCGTAAGTGCTAGCGCTTCACTGATACTTGCATTTAGCTTGGAAAGCAGCTGGCAAGAGATCTCCCTCAGCAAGCTTTGGGTTGGTGAAGGTCTGTGGCCAGTGGCACACTAATAGATGAGCATGTAGCTGGTGTTCCACTCTAGAAAAAGCATGTGTTCCTTAGGATGGGGGATCTAAATAAAAAGAGGAAAACATTGACTTAAAAGGAGCAAAAATGCAAAGCTAACACCCTTCCATTTGGAATGGACTCACACCAGAGACTTCCCTGCTTGCCGAAACTTAATCTCAAAGAGTTTACTAATTCAACAGCAGCTACAAATGCATGTAACTCAATTAGGATGATAACTAAAAATTTCACTAGATCTTGGAGAACTATGGATTGCAAAGCCAAGTATATTCTTCTTTTCCCTCTGTTGGCAACCTCTCCCAGCCTATCTAATTAAAGTGAAAAGAAAATACAGTGATGTTTTACATATAAAAGAGTGGCTATAACTCAGGGATCAGTTACATCAGAAATAGATATAGAAGGGGTCTGAGTGTTGACCTTCTGGGACAGCATCAGAGGATGATGGGACTTGGGGCACACTGAGTTGTGCTTCTAGACTCATGTTTTCATTGTTTCATATTTTACTTAGGTTCATCTGATCCTCTTTTTTATGGTAAGTTTCCTTAAATTCTTGAAGAAAACCTCTTACGATGTTTTACACATATATATGTGTATATTCTAGATCCTACCTATTAATAGTTTTCATTTTAATTCAATAGCTATAATCTTCTTTTATATTTTAAAGATTCTTTTATATATATATATATATATATATATATATATATATATATATATCCCACATTACAAAATGTCCCTTTGGGATAGAGCTAGATAAATATTTAAGCAGCCAAGTACTCCTGATTTTTAAACAGAGTTTTGATTTATTAACTGTTGGAGTATCCATGATAAAAACTTGGAGTTTTGTATTACTCAGTGCTAATGAAATAGGTTTTTTAAAATATGGCTGTAATACAATGTATTTCCCAGTGGAGACTTCAATATTGTTCTGCAAAAATGGGGGTTCCTGGGATCTTCTGCTACTAATTTCAATACAGTGACAAGTGTGTTACTAACAAAATTGAAAGGAGCAGAAAAAGCCTATTTAAAAAAAAAAAAAAAAAAAAGGCAAGCTCTCTGTGCTCATGGGAGTGGTGACTAACTCAATTCAGAAAACCCTTAAGCCTAGTTATGGTCATTCAAGAAGTCATTCACTCAGTCAGTGACTGAGAAGAGTTAAGTCTAAAAGTCATAATAATTTTCCTACTATAAGCCCCCATTACCAGTCAGTCTATGACACACATCTCTTTGGCATTTAATACTCACTCTTCCCCTCGAGCAGGTATTGTTCTAGGCCCGGCACTTCTTCTCTTCCTGATTGTTGCCGCCTTGTGCATGATATCAAAACTCAGAGGAGGGTAAGTCCAAAAGGCTCAGTAAGCTCTGGCTTCTTCTAAACACATAAGCACAAGTTGTATTAAATGAATACTGCAGTGCTCTAACTGGTATAAAGCATTTTGTGATATATGAGAGGAAAATCTCTTACAAGGACCTAAAATACACCAAACAGAGAACTTATTTTGTTTTATGATGTTTACTCAGGTAGTATATTATTAAACAAAATAAAGACTCTAGGAAAAAATAAAAAAAAGGAAAACACACACACAAAGAAAACCCATGTTGACAACACCAGATAATTATGTGTACTTCTATCTAATACTTCTCTTATATTCTTTCCCTTTTTCTTTATGAGGTGAAATTTTGGCAGTTAAATTTTTCATTTTGAGTTCCTTTCCATTTAGACTAATGTCCATATTTTTGTGCCTTCAAATCATGTTTTTTGTAATTATTTAATAACTGTGTTGCAAACATTTTAGGTTGCTTCCACGATTGTCTTGATAATAAAAAGACAGAAGGAATATCTTTATGATAGACCTAGTTTCATATTGACTTATTTCCTCAGTACACTTTTCAAAATTACTAGTGCAAAGTCTATGAACATGTAATGTCTTAATAAATATTGCCTATTGGCTTTCCAGAAAGTTTGCTCTAACTTAATCATAAACCAAAATAATTAATGCAATGAAATACCTTGTCTTGACCCCTTCCCTGATATATTATTTCATCACAAACCACACTGTGTTTCATTGGAACAGATTTATACTATGATAATATCAAATGAGGAAAATCTTTCCATGTAATTTTTTAGAAGTTTCTAGTTCCTTCTGGATTTTTTACAGGTGATTTTTTTTTCTATTCTGTTGTCAACTTTCTTAGAACAACTTAGTGAAGTCTATAACTTTTGAAAATGACATCTTTTTGTGATATGTTCTCTTTCACAAACAGCATAGGCCTTTTCATGTATTTAAGTAACTTTTTCTTTCACTCAGCTATTTTCCTGATTGTCTAAATAAATATATTATTAGGTTTCTAGTTTTTGCTGTAAGCTTTTGTCATGAAATTAGATCTTTACATTTTATTTTTAATATTTTAGCATTTGAATGTGGAATTTATTTTGTAGTAATGGCCAGTGTAATTTGCTGGCACTTTTTTTCTATATAGTTAACTCCTTCAAGGCATGTTCTGAGGAAACCTTGCCTACCCCATTGGTCTGTAATGCTTTTGGCTACATCTTATAATGAACTTCAAATGAAAGCTAGGAAAGTTTATTTAGATAGTGACTTATTCTAATGATTTTTAGTGATTATCTATTGTCTCAGTATAATAACTATATTTTCAACCAGGCATAGCAGCACATGCCAATCATCTAAGCTACTCAGAGGCTGAGCCAGGAAAATCATGAGTTCACGATCAGCCTAGGCAAAATAAAACAAAAATAGCATTGAGGATGTAGCTCAGTGGTAGAATATTGCCTAGCATGCATGAAGATATGAGTTCAGTTTCCAGTACAAAACCTATAAAATATACATACTTTCTACAAATTACTATCTTCACATAATTTCCACTGGCTATATATTTTAAATTACTTTACTATTGTCTCATTTTATTACCTGCAGTATTAATGGATGTCAGCTATTTGTTACAGACACTTCTATATGTTGTTTTATCTAGCATATGCATGCATGACTTTTTAAAATTGAGCTCAAAATGTCAGAGAAATAGAAAAGATATGAACAGAGGTAATGACCACATCCCTTCATTTTGTTCATGTACAGTAAATGTTGAATATCTCCTATAAATTCAAGAGAGAAAATGATTTAAAAAGCAAGTATATATGGGTGTACAGACCTGTCATTTGCCTATCTTTCCTCATAGGAAGTTAAAAGATAATTTTAGCAGAAAGTAGCAAAATATTTAAATAAATAGGAAATGTGGTCTCTGTCTTTTCCCTTTAGAGTACTAATTTGCCATCAGAGCCTTACCTGTGTAAAAGAAAACTTGCAAACTTGGGAAATACCTAAAATTTAAAACAATTCAATGTTTTACTCTCCTTATTAGCCTGTTATATCACATACTATATTTAAATGTCTTAATTGGAGTGACCCAAGTAGATACGTCAAGCTAGATCCCTAAGTGTCACTCACTGGTTTTATTTCCCTTTTTTTTTTTTTTTTAGACAGGGTCTCGCTATGCAGCTCAGGCTGGCCTTGAGCTCACTTTCGCAGCCCAGGCTGGTCTCGAACTCGCACCAATCCTCCTGCCTCAGCCTCCCAAGTGCTGGGATTATAGGTGTGCGCCACCACACCCGGCTTTTATTTCCATTTTTAATCTACTAAAACTCATTGTCTAACAATTTATATATGCATAGGAGTTTTCCTGAATATTTTTTGGTAAATGAGATGAGAAACAACTCATCAAATATGGAACATCTAGCCAGGTGTGGTGGCGCATGCCTGCAATCCCAGCACTTGGGAGGCTGAGGCAGGAGGATCAGTGTGAGTTCAAGACCAACCTGGGCTGCAAAAGTGAATTTAAGGCCAGCCTGAACTGCATAACAAGACCCTGTCTCAAAAAAGACAAAAAAAGAAAAAAATGGAACATCTATTGGCAAAGTAAAACATTTTTAACAGTCATCCAAATATTTCAAAAACACTGTGTCATTCTCTATCATTTAAGATATTTTAATGCCTAAATCTTTCATTTGCCATTAAGTAACACATCCAATGCAGCCAGCACCTGTGAGCTAACCTTTTAAATATGGTAGAAAGCTACCAGTTGTAATTAGCCTTAGCAGTAATCTTCTCCAGTAATTTGTGGCAAAGCTGACAATGGCAGTATAAACATGTTTTATTGTCATTCACTAGCTCCAGTAAAGAGGTTTTAGAAACATATTAGATCTTCAGAGATAATTCAGCAGTATAGCTCTTGTGGAGCAGGAATGAAGCCTTTGGTTCCATCCCCAGGAAAAGCTGCACCCCTGTGTGCACACACAGGGTAAAGTACACACACAATCATAAAATAAAAGTAAAAACCAGCGCTTTTACTGGTTTTATTTTCAAGATTCTTTTGAAAAGTTTATAGTGTTGGGTGGGATATAAAGATTTTGAGTTAAACTTTAAAAGCAAATATTACTTTTTAAGTTGGAATGGAAAATCATGTCTCCCACATTGCTAAAATTCTGATCCTATGCCAAATAAAGAATTTTCAATTTATCTCTTCAATTTTAGAGTCATAATTGTTAGTCCTGATGAGTCATGGGTATGGGGTACAGATATGTAATGCTAGCTTCTGACTTGAGTATTTATAAAACTATCTAGTATTTTTTTCACATGGATATTTTTACACAGAAACACAGATGACTGATTTGGGTATCTTATATAAAAAACTTGCCCAAAAAATTCAGTCATAGTGATTATCAAGACAATAAATGAAATTATTTGTGGAAAATATTTGCCATGCTTTAGGCATTATGGTAAGTAAATAATTACACAACTTTATGTAGTTAAAAAGTACTTTATATTTTTTATTTCTTTGATGTAGCAATTATTATACAAATGCAAAGGCTAGAGAAGATCTTCACTTAGAAACACAAGAAGTATACTCTATTGATCCATACAACCCAGCAAGCTGATCTGAAGACAAACTGGTATGAAATTGAAAATTTTTATTAACTTATTGATCAAGAGTACCCTTCCTTTTAAGTATAGTATTAAGTAGTTATGGTTTTGGTGATCCCATACATGCTAGCATTGTTAATTTACAAACTTTATTATAACAACTTCTGTTCTTAGTTTTCTTTAAACTACATTAATCCACTTAGAAAATATACTCAATAGCAAAATGGTTACAAAAGAATAAAAAGATAAAGAGAACTAAAGCCATCACCAGGGATAGCAAGAACAGGATGGTTGCAAGGGAAGTCCTCCCCTGGAAACGGAAGGTTGAACAAAGGTCAGTGGGATGTAATCAGCCAGCCACATGGCCTCATAGAAGAAGAACACTCCAGGCAGACAAAACAGTGGTAGAAAGCCCATAAGGCAGGGCTTCCTGCTATGTTGCGAGCGCAGCAAGGAAGGAAGAGAGGTCTAGAGCCAATGGACCAAGGGGAAGAGTGATGAGGAGAGATGACAGGCTGGGGAGAGGATGATCTGGGATGGAAAGCCCTGGTTTTAAGTAAATGAGCTACACAGTCCACCTTAACTGCTGAATTTTTTGATGAGAGAGAGAGAGAGAGAGGGAGAGAGAGAAGAGCTGGGGATATAGCTCAGTGGCACAAGTGTCAACCTGGCAAGGAAAGGTCATGAGTTCCATTCCTGGTTCAAAGAGAGAAACAGAGATAGAGACAGAGAGCAAGCCTATAGGAAGCCAAGGAGAAAGATGGTAAATAGTGAGGAGGCTACTGCGATAACTCAGGCAAGAAATTGTGAGTAGATACCAATAGGGCTTGAGAGAAGAGGTCAAAGTCTAAATACATTTTTAATATAATAACATTAGGAATTTCTGATGGTATCAGAGTATGAGAGAGACAGAGAGGTGGCAGTGATGATATTTTTTGACCTAAGCAGATAAAAGGATGGAATTAATATTAATTAAGATGTGGAGATGAAGGATGTGAAGAGAGATCAGGCGTTCCAATTGACGCTGTTAAGCATGAGATATCTACTATACTTCCAAATAGAAGTGTCAAGAAGGCAGATGGTGCACGAGTCTGTATTTCAAGCAGTAGTGCCAGGCTGGAGATCCTAATCTGGACCTTGTCAGTGCCAACATTTATGTCACAGTGAGATGGAACAAGGTAGGGAAAGAAGTTAGGGAAGAAGAATGCCCAAGAAGTGCTGAGCCTTAATTGTCCAGCATTAGCAGTCATGGAGTAAAAGGGGCCAGCAAGGGGTCACTGAAGAGGGCTTTTATGCAGGAGGAGAGCCCTATGGCATGGTGTTTTGGAAGTTAGGTACACGAAGGTCAGTGAGAACAGTGACCAAGTCTGTCCAGTGCTGTTTTAGGTTTAAAAGATGAGGAATGAAAACTAACCATCAGACTTAACCCAGGATTTGTTGGCAAACTTGAGTTCTGGTGTAAAGTAAGGAGATAGAAGCCTGGCTACAAGAAGATAACAGAGAATGAAAGGAAAGAAGTCTCACATATCAAGTACAGGCAGCTCTCTCTGGGCATTTTCCTATAAAGAAGTTGCAGGTATCAAGTGTAGACAGCTGTCTCTGGGTATTCTCCTATAAAGAGGACCAGATAAAAAGAGCAACAGCAAGAGTTAGCAGTCAGGGTAGGAAGAAGTTAAGGGAAATGTTTTTAAGAATGGATAAATAGAAGCTCCCTACATGCAAATGAGACTGATCTAGAAGGAGCAGAAAAGTGAGCAGGAAAGAGCAGTGTTCCTCAAGCAACATTAGAGGGCACTAAGAGAAAAGGGCCAGGCTGCTTGAGCAAAGAAGTTGGTCTGGAGAGGTGGACAGAAAGAAAGGTGGAATAGCCAGGAGAGGAGAAGGTGGGTAGGAGGTGTGATAGCGGACAAAAAGAGTCCTGTTCTCTTCTGACAATGAGGTTTTCTCAGTGTAGAAAGCAAATTAACCAGCTGGGAAATATGGCAAGGGCTAAAGAGGCAGAGGAAGCCCTTGTGTAGTGAACTGAAAGTTGAAGATCAAATGATAGGGTGTGCAGAAATGTGGGCATGCACCGTGAAAAGCCCATGGAGGCTTCCAGGAGAAAATGGGGTGAACAGCAAAAGGTTTCTCTGCACAGAGATATGGTGAGGGGCTTGTGTGCTTTATCTCATCTCCCCTCACTGTCCCATGGAAGAGGGGTACCATGCCAGACCACACCAAGCTAAAACAGGACACATGTGAGAAAACCAAGGCTGAAAGAGTCTCCCTGTCAAGGTCAGGAACCTGAGTTCCAATTGACTTCTGACTGCTTTCTCCTATGTAACCTATAAGATACAAAATAAAGATACCAGCTCTACCCACTGGGAACTTATTTTGGTAAGCTAATGAGACTGACATGTTAAAGCTAAGAAAAAAAGTCTCGTAAGCAAGGAACAGAGAAGTTGCTGTGACTGCTTGCTGCTGGGAGTCACAGAGGCAGGGAGGAGGAGGACAGGGACACTGCACTTCCCACATGCAAACCACTCAGGGCCAATGTAAAGCCATCACATAAATAGCTGTTGAGTGAAGACATGAATAAGTGCAAATGGGAATATATTCCATTTCTTCCTTTTAGTCTTATGCATGGTTATCAATATAAATTGTAGCATCACTTGTTCCAGAGTATATTATTTGAAGAACCTATAATAGAATAATGTCTTCTAGTGGGCTTTATAATGGTTGCATTTGGCATGCAGAAAGAATGTTAACATTCATTATTTCAACTTTTAAATTTCTCTGCCACTATTCATGCTGCTACCTGATCTATTTCAGTGGGCCACCTGGCTTGGAGAACAACTGAACATTGCCTGGCAAGATGCCGCTTTAAAATCAGCAAGTCTATTTGTGCAGTCTCAAGAGCAGTGCGATGGTTTTTGCAAGCTATAATTTCCTGTGTGCACCTATTCCCATGCAGAACAAAGGAGTTTCGCCTGACAGCAGAGACGGGAGCCCAGTTTCACAACTGTGCACATCAAGGACTCTCTGAAGCCTCACTGTCATCTACCTGAAGTGAGGATGTGGCTATAAACAAATATATGGCTTGAAAAATGTCACCTTCTCTAGGAATGTACTAGCAGTACTGTCCTTGTAGCTAGATGCATCTTCATTTGCAAACAGTGTACTTAGAATTACTATATGCTCTGGGTTATAATGGAGCTGTAATCATTTAAAACAAGTTTGAAATACTTTCTCTGGTTGTGATGGACACCTTTATTGGAAAGACTAGCTTTGCCTTACTGGTAGTTTCCCACCTTTGTATGGTTAAATATTTTACTTTTATCCCCATTGGCCAGGGATTTTTTTCCCCACAACACAGTGTGTTCTTTGTCTTTCTATAAATAATAATTCCAATTTTCATAAAATGTTAATGTTTTGATGTTGTAAGAGTTAAGTTTTACTTCTAAAACTCTGATATACAAGTCAAGCTTTGGATATTTCCTTAACAGACTTTTCAAAAGCTTCTGTTAGAAATGTGTGCGTTACCATTCAAATAAACTATATGGTAGAAAACCACTGCCTTAGGTGCCTTTGTTTTATAGGAGCCCAGAAATTCTTGAAAAACAGACACAGTCTTTGAATTTTGAGAGTTATGATTTATCAGCTGCTTTTCTGGATTTATTCCTTGGTCATTACAGTCAAACTCTTGACCCACAAATCCAGTTCCCTCACACCAGGACTTTATCTCTTATTTCTCAGCCAAAATGTTCCCTAGTCTATACACCATCTTCCACATACTCTAGATCTAGCTGTTAAAATTCTTTCTGCAAGCATTTAAACTGGAAAAAGCAAAACCTTGCTCCCGGGTGACCGCAAATGTCCTCGCTCTACTTTCTCCTATGCTGATCAGCATCTTTTATTTTACTTTTTTTTAAGTTGTGGTTGACCAAGAAAAAATAACCCCCCACATACATCACATGAAATTTACCATCATAACAGTTTAAGTGTATTCTTCAGTAGTGTTAAATATATTCACATTATTGTACAACAGATACCAACTTTTTTATCTTGTAAAGCCAAAACCATATCCGCTAAACAACAAATTGCCACTCTTCCCACTTGCCAGCTCTTGGCAAACACCATTCTACTCTTTGTTTCCCTGGATTTGACTACTTTAGGTACCCTATATAAATAGAGTCACACAGCATTGGATTTTTTGAGACTCATTTAGCCTAATGTCCTCAAGGTTTATCGTATTTTAGCACCTGGTCAGATTGCTCCCTTTTAAGATTAGTCCATAGAGCCTAAGACTCTTACAAGTAGAGTAAAATTCCACTGCCTGTTGCATTAGGTTTCTATATCTATGACAAAATACTAAAAACTCTACTTAAATGAAAAATAGATTTATTTAACACGCTGTTTCAGGAGTCTCACTCCATCCTCATTTGACCCTCTTACTTAGGAACTGTGGTGACACTGGAAGAGCTCTGGCCCCCTTATGATGACCAGGAGGTGAGGAAGAAGGGGTCAAGGGCATGACATTTCCTCTGCCATAAGCTCTCCAGTGGCCTAATTTCTTCCACTAGGCCCTGCTTCTCACAGGTTCTACTACCTCCTGAAAGCACATGGCCTGGGACTAGTCCTTCAGCAGGTGGGCCTGTGGGAGATGTTTCCAAACTGCAACACATGTGTAGATCCTGTCTTGCTATCCATTCTTCCACTAAAGAACACTGGGCTGCTTCCAGCTCTTGGCTATTGTGATATGCCATTGTGAACATGGCTGTGCAAATATCCTTCAGACATTGCTCTCATTTCCCATGAACAGATACCCAGGCGCAGGGCTCCATTCATCACCCTCTATTCATCCACACTCAGTACCATTTTCATTTCTCTATTTCATCTAGTTTTGCACCATCTATTACAACCTTTCCTATTACTAGATATTCCTTAGAAGCATCCTTAGACGCATTCCACGGCAGGTAACAGCAATCCATCCCACACCAGCTTTAGTCAAATACAGCTTACGACAGCTCACATAACAGAAAAGGCCAAAGCTGTAGTGGGCTTCTGTCAAAACAGCAATTAAATATTCAAGTCATGTCCTCAGGAGTCTGTCCTTTCTCCCACGCTGCTTTCCTATACTGGTTTCATTCCTCAGCAGATACTCCCCAAAACTAGCAAAATATTTGCTGACAGTGTTAAGCCTATATATAGTTAGATTAGTATTCTAGTACAAACTTGTCTATTTCTTCAAAAGTCCATTCAGTAACTCTGATTTGCTCAAGTAGGATTACATGACACCATATGAACCAATTACTGGGTCCAGATCAGTGCAATAACCAGATGACAAATCCTGAGTTTCCCGCTCAGCACTGGAGCTTTGGGTTGACTCCATCTACCTCAGTGATTCTCAGAAAAGCAATTTTAACCTTTAGAGGATATCTGACAGTACCTGAAGTCGTTCTTTTGGTTGTTACAACTAGAGAAGTGGTACTAACGACACCTACCTAGCAGGCAGAGGCCAGAAATGTTATTGCTAGTGTCCCCCCCCCAAAAAAAAAAAAAAAGAAAATCTGGTACAAAAAGTCAATAGGACTGAGGTTGAGAACCTACAATCTACTGCAACCACATGGAACAAAAGGAGTGGTAGGTTTCCCAATGGCAAAATCCGGAAGTGAATCCACCACACACTTGGTGACAGCTCAGTTGTCAGCTTGGCTAGATTAACAGACTTGAGGATGTGTGATTGGATGATAGTGGCATTCTCCTTATCATCATCTTAATCCACTGATGAGCACAGCTGCATGTGCTGTTAGGAGATGGGGCCCAGCTGGAGGTGAGCTCCTGGACATTTCTCAGGAGGGTAGATCTCTTGCTGGCTTTTTTTCCCTATACTCACTTCTTAGCAACCATGAAGTCAGCGGTTTTGCTGCACCACACCTTTCCTCTAGGATGTTCCTGCAATGGCCATAGAGTACATCTCTGAAATGTGAGCCACAATAAATCTTCCCTTTAATGGTAGATGTCAGGTATTTTACTCCACTTGACAATCCTATCCCAGGAAAGCTAATATATCCTCCATCTCAAAACAAATCTTTCCTAAACTATCCATTTTTTTCTTCTAAATTCTCTTTCTTGACCATGGTACTTTCTGAGTGAGTAGTCAGTCTTAACCACATCGACCATTTGAGTCATTCACTCAGTAAACAAATATGGAACCTTCTACACACAAATGCCTATTTCAAGTCATGGGACAGAGCAATGATAAACTGAGAAGTTCTCATACAGCTTTAATTTAGATGGAAAGACAAAAAATAAACATATCATAGGTAATAAAAAAATAAGTATAACTTTCAAAATTCTATAAGCAAGAAAAGAGTATAGGATCTTTAGAATGATAGTGCTACCATGGAAGGGGCAGAGGGAGTCCAGGTTCTTGTGTATAATAAGAAAAGAATGCCAAGTGTCCAGCCAGCAGCAAGTGCCACACAACTACATTTAGTGAATATCACCCAAAATTGTACCTGGGGCAAGTCTGTGCTGACAAAAGACAAGGTACAGACAACAAAAGGTTCTGGAGTGACAGAGAAGTAAAAACACATCCTCCAGGTTACTGCACAAGGAAACAATAGTACCAGAGTAAATCAGGCTTGTATAATTTGAAGGCTTTGTACCCTGGCCCAGCTGCCTCTCTCTGGATCTTTATGGGTGATTGACAGGAGCGACTGACAGGGTACTGGGTTATATCAGGGCTCTCAACACCCCTGCTGGCCCCAGAATTCACTCTGACTTTAATTATCTTTATGATGTGTAGAACATATCTATGAACACTTGTTGAGGTGGGAGTAGGTCAAGATAGAAAATCCAACAGACATTGCTCTGGCTTAGAGCATCAGCGTTCTGGTGGTTTTTTATTTTATTTTTTACCCCTCTAAGACTATAGAAGGAAAAATGATTACAGGTACCTTTTAGACTTAAATGGAAGGAAGGAAATGACTCCTTTAGGTATATTGCTTTTAACTATACTATTCCTCCTTGAGTCATAGTTTTCAGAAATCCATAAGAAAGTCCCATCTTCTATGGCTACTTCTAGCATAAGAGGGGTATTGGTCCTACCTACATGTGGACCAAGAAACCCTTGCCTGATTGATCTGTGAGTTCAGGGGACCTGACTTCTTTCTCCCAGGTTTTTTTTCCTCTCAGAACTTTTGCTGAAGTATGGACATTGAGGCAGGTTATGATCTTGGGCTAGGGCCATAACCAGAGGCCTAATGTCTATCAAGCAAAAAGAAACAAGTGTGATGAAGAGATTAAGTATGTAAATGTAAGGTTTCTTCCTCTGGTGTGAAAGAAGTGGAAGAAAAGTAAAGAAAGCCTTCATTTCTTGGTACAGATAGGCTACCAAAGAGAATCAGTGAGAATCAAGAACCCTCAGGGAGGAGGCAGGGAGACAAAGAATTTATCAGACTGGATTGGAGGTGAAGCTTGTATGAATGGTAGGGTGTCACATTAGCTGCTGATTGGAAAAGGCTTGGGGTGTGCAAAAGACAAGAGAAGAAGCTGAGGTTAATTAGGGAGGAGACAGAAGTCAGTCTAGGAACATCCCACTGCTGGTCTTGGGCCCCCCCACCATGCTGACTCACTGCTATGATGACCCAGCAGCCTTCTGTATGGGTGCCATCCCATGGTAAGATCTAAATTTTAATGTTGCAGGGAGCACTATTAAAGGCTATTTCCAAGACAGTAAGCAAAATCCTCAACTCCAGATGTTTGAGCAGAAGGCCCATGACTCAGGTAGCTCTCCTCAGATCTGAGAAGTGTGGTTGCTATTTTCTGTCCTGCGTCACTCATCATTTCAGACTGATTAACACAGGAACTACATGTTCTCTTTAGTGACCAACATAATTGCTCTGTTTCAGCAGTTGGGAGATCAAGCCTCTATGATGTTGGGTGGCCATCTTGGCTAACAAGCATTTTTGCTCCTGAAGACTGGTAGTACTTTGAGCAAGTCTGTCTCAGCTGTCTGTCAAGTTCTTAGGTAGCTGTTGATGACAGGAGGAAGATGGGATCAGCTTTATAGTCTTAGGTAAGTAATCACTGTTGGTCATCTCTATTAGAAGTAGTTTCTGAATCATCCCAGGAGATCCCAAAAGAAACCAAAAAGCCCCAAAAGAGAGGCTTCAACTGTAGTAAACAAGAAAGTAGCAACACTAGATGCATGATTTACATAGAGAGAACAAAAGTTTTACTTCTCTCACTCTACGGGTTGTTTGGTGTTTTCTGTTTAGAAAAAAAGCTGGAGGTCATCCACTCATTCATAGGTGTATGAGGTTTGTGGTTCCTTTTTTTCATTTTCTGGTATCTCAGGCAACTTGAGTTTTACCCAGGAAAAATGGATCCAACTGTGTATTGCCTGTATCCTAACGGCAGGAGTTGTTAGAAGGGTTGTGTAAAGCCTTTCTCTTTGGGTATGAGTTGGTCCTGAGATGTATCCTTCTCCCTGGTCTTGATTAGGACCTGATCATCCATGCAGAAGTTGGACTGACAGTTAGCATTACTCCCTGCAAGTCAGTGAATCTTAGTTCCATATTCGTGGAGGGTCCATGGGTAGAGTCCAAATAGGACACATTTTGAAGGAACTTGGAAGCTTCTGTGTTGTTAAGTCAGATGTCAAAAAGGTCCTCCATAAAGCATCTGAAATGGGTTTAGATTAAGTTTGGATTTGGGGGCTACCCAAAGCCTCAGTCCAGCAGGCCCCTCCCTTCCTATTCTACTATAAACCTGTACTTGAGTGTAGTAGTAGCCAGCTGTGAGTCTTAGCACCTTTCCCAGTGGAGCACAGTGAGCAGCCGAGGTGCTTATTCACATGGAATGGTGAACGGTAAGGTGTGTGCACCTGAGCCAAAGTGGCAACGTGGGATTTTTACCTGCCTTATACTTAGAGTAGCTTTATTTTGTGCATATTTATCCAAGCATCATGGAGAGTCCAAGAGAACCACACCACTCTAAAGTGGGTTTTTCTTTTTTTTTAAGTTTTCTTTTGATTTTTCTGGTAAAGTAGATCAATTCAATGCAATGACACTGAAAAGCCACATTTACAGTTCTGCAGGAGGGCAAATGCCTCAGTTTTTGTTGCATACTATATTCCATACAAGTTTGTCTGTTTCTCTACTAAGAACTGTTTTTTATTTTAATATGGTTTTTCATTGTAGCACTTTTTACAGCTGAACTATACTTGAACAGTTCCAAACTAGACATCCTATGTGAAACTTATCCTCTGAAGGGGTTCTTTGTTTCTATATAGAATTTTGCAGTGTCCTGTAAATAAAGATTAAATAAATAAATAAATAAATAAGGGAATCCTCAAACCAGGAAGGGTGGAGCATGCTTGCAATCCCAGCACTCAGAAGCCTGTGACTGAAGGCTCGCCATGAGTTCGACGCCAGCCTGCACTACATACAGAGATCCTATGCTAAAGATCACAGCCCAAAATGTGAAGCATCAGAGAACTCATGCATGTATGATGAAGATGATCCATTCTGATAAAATACATGCTTTCCTAACAGAAGAGTGATATGGGTGGATAATGATGGTGATGATTTTGACATTTTCCATGTGAGGCAAAGAACTGTGACAGTGAAATGGAACAAGAATTGCCTAATACAGACAAAGAGATTGCAGACCTCCTTGATTAAGATAACAAAAAAGAACAATATAAGTGCATATTTGACTGGGTGAAATGTTGTGAATGGCCGTGTAACAAAATCAAATAGTCGGGGCCCAGCGGGATGGCTCAGTGGTCTAAAGCGCCTGCTTGGGAAAGCTTGGGCGGCTGTAGGGACCACAGTTCGATCCCCGGCACCACATGCTGCGCCAGCCCTGCCCTCAGGACGGGCTGAACCGGCCATTAAAATGAGTGAATAAAAACAAACAAAGGTTCTGAAACAAGAAAAAAATAAATAAAATAAAATCAAAAAAATTAAAAAAAAATCAAATAGTCCAATGTTAGAACTAGGTCCAAAAAAATATACTGAGGGAGCTAGGGAGATAGTTTGATAGAATAACCACCTGTCTCATAAGCACAAAATCCCCAAGTTTGACCCCTGGTACTGAAAAAAAAAAAGTTGTACACAAAAAATATATTGAGGCTCTAGGCAAGACTGAAAAACACTGGGCAGAATGCCAGCGCAAGTTCAGGCTAGCCTTTTTATAGGTACAAACTTAAAAGGTTATTATGATTTAATTTGGCCAAAATATAATTGAGTATACTCTGATTTTATAAATGAATTGTCTCATGTGTATTTTTGTGTGTTTCTGTCCGATCTGTAAACAGCTGTTTTGTGGGAGCTCAAAACATTTTTCTTCTTCTATATTTTTGGATTTTTTAAGCATTTGGCTATGATTTAACTTGGTTTATAGATAAATGTCATCTACTTTAAAGATATGTTTCCACCAAGGTTGCCAGCTAGTCAAAATGATGTCAAATATGGTTTGGTGAATGTGATGTAGATTTATGCATTATAATTTGAGAGTCTCCTATTTACTCATATTCAGTGTGTTAAGTATTGAGACTGTATTTTCATGTATTATAAGATAACGAAACAGAGATCTCTTATGGTGGGGACAGACTGTTGAACAGGACTCCAATTGATGAATAAAAACCAGCTTCCTGGAATAACATTAATGTTTTGTCCATTAATAAGGAGCTCCAACAGACTGCATAGCCTTTTAGAAAATAAATATTATTCAAAATATAGCACTGTGACATGTTTACATTGGTCATTTTCAAAAGGTTAAGGTTTCAAAGAAAATTTTAAAACTTAGGTTTTGTGATTAAAAGGTGCTCTTGGTACAAAACTAAATTAAGGAACAAAATGATGACAATTTGTTACTGCTAATGTCATGGTGTATTAAATGTATTCAGGCCTTCCAAATGTGCAGGATTCTAAAGGTAAAACTGAGATTGTTTATAGTGATAGATATTTTCTTTCAGAGATAGACATAGGTCTTTCTCTTGTGCTCCAGATACCTGTAATAAGAGATTCATGTCAAGACAACATGAGACCATCAGTCAAGTGAGAACTTTTAAAGCAAAACTTACGTGATATGTAGGCTATGTATGTGGCATTACATTTAGAGATGCTTAGCCAAAATGGACAGTAAATGTATTACAAAAATGTTGTCATGACTAGTATGACACACTACTATGCATGGCTATTGATGTCAAATTTCCTCTGTAAAAGATATAACTGTTGTCCGTTAACATTGAACAGGGATTCAACTACTACAATGTCCATGATTCATAAGGAATAACAATTCTCTGGCTGTACCCTATGTAGCAAGGTGAAATTTTAGGGTTGAGGGATAGCTCAGCAGTCTCAGTGCCTGCCTTGCAAGCACAAGGACTTGGGTTTAATCTCTAGTATTATATATCATGCCAGCCCTGGAACTGTCTGTCTGTGCTTTACCAGCCTCTGAAACAAGACTTGGTGGCACAGACCTGTAATCCCAGTACTGAGGAGGCAGAGACAGGAGGATCACTATGGGTCTGAGCTGTGTAGCAAGGCCCTGTACCAAACAAACAAACAAATAAACAAATAAATAAATAAATAAATAATAAATATTTTAAAAGATGAAATTTTAATTATTAAGTTTATTGTTTCTAATTTAATGTCATTAATTTTCTTTTCCAGATGTTCAACAACTGAGGTTTGGAAATCAAAAATTAGAAAAATAGATGGTGCTAAGAGGATAGCCAGTCTTTTGTCCCTGGCCCTTTGAGATCAATGAGGACCCAGGATATAAGAGAATTTTTGCTGCAACACTATATAACTCAGTTGAGCCCCTGATTTTCATTTATTTTTTTAGTCATTTACTTGTTTATTTAGTATAGGGCCTCACTACACTGCTCAGACTTGTAGTGAACCTCCTGTCTCAGCCTCCTCAGCACTGAAATTACATGCATGTGCCACCATGCCAGGTTTCGGTGACCTGCACAGTATGCCCAGGGTCCAGAGGTCAGCACACCATGCAGTACTGCAGACTGAACCAGGGTCCTTGCACTTGCCAGGCAGGTGCTTAAACTGCTGACCTATTGTCCCAGACCCAAGAGCCCAATTTTCTGATCAAAGAGATTATGGAACCATGGACGAAAGTGATTCCATGGTGTATAGTGTGCCTAGGGAGAGTCACAAGGAAGAAAGTCTCCCAAGCTTTCACAGAAAGCACCTTGGTCAAGCAATGGCCATGACTCATCCTTATGGTTGACACTGACAGAAGCACTGTGAGAGAATGTGCTTGGTTCCAAGGTAAATGCTGAAATGTAACTGGCTTCAAGATTTGCAAGGAGTAATTTTAATTTATATAGGTCACATTTTAACTTGGTCTTGAACATCCAGCAGAAAATTATAACCACAAGAGGTATAAAACTATGCTTAGTCTTCCCTAACTACAGTTAGGAGTAGTTCAAAGAAGGGGGGTAATATATATATATTATGCAGCTAAGTTAGTTACACAAATATTACAATAGATATGGCTCATTAGCAAAAAAAGACATCCAAATAAATAAAAACATAGGATGTCCTAGTACAATTAATAACTTGGGGACAAAGGTATGCTTATACAATAACAAGTCATAAAAGCATCACTGTGGATGCATTTTAAAACAGGCAGCCATAAGGAGAAGAGACCTGCAGACCTGTACAGTCTGCTGCCTCCAGACCCCTCTTGGAATCTCCAATGGACTGACTATGTGAACACGACTGCTTTCACTTCTGTTCTGCCCATTGTCTGGAGACAGATGGTGTGGAATGGCAGGAAAATTCCATGGTGCCAGACAAGAAGAGGACTGGAGCTCCTGGCCAACTACCTTGGCCAGAATGGCTCCATTCTGATAGCAACTGTCCTCCTAACTTGTGGGCCTTCCTCACTCAGCTGGAAACAAACAGGCTACAGGCGATAGTACAGATGATGGTATGAAGGAGACCATCCAGTATGAGATGGAAAACAGGATAAAGGGCAATATAGGCCCTAAGAAAGGAAAATATGTCCGTGAGGGAGGAATGATGGACAAAAGAGACCCCATCTTAAAGGAGGGTCACTTAAACTACAAGTAAACTCACTCACTCATCCCCTCCCATGTAGCTAGCTATAAATCCACTTAGAGAAAACCCAGGATATAAAATAGGAACAAATAGGACAACTCGGGCAATAGGCAAACACTAAATCACACTGTCCCATGACAGGCAGATGGTCAACAGTGT
>PVJA010001326.1:41869-100580 GCA_004027025.1 Myocastor coypus
GGGAAAAGAAAAAAAAAAGTAATGTTGATTTAAAAGGGTTAATGTTTAATTGTTTGATCAATCTTATGTACCTATATGTATTAATCTAAACTGATCTGATGATGAAAATATGTAATATAACCATTGTTAAATTTAAACAATAAAAATATTAAATTTAAAAAAAGAAAAGAACACCTGTCACAGAAGAAAGCTGCCAAGCAAAAATTAAAAAGGGACAGAACATAGGAAGGAAAGTTTCTCTTTATTATTTCAGAAGGAAATCAGGGCTGCAGTAGAGTCCAAGGCCCACATGGCCCGTGCAAGCTTTATGATCTCCTCATGCTTGTGCTTTTGTTCTTTTTCAGTGTCCCAGAGTGATTACTCCCAAGTCCTAAAGCGGGACAGCCTGTGTGCTACAAAGAAAAGGGGCTACTGGTCATGCTGTATTTGGCTCCATGGCAGCCTGGAAAGAGGGCACCAAGATGGCATAGCTACCACAGGAGAAAGACAGCAGTCACAGGGCTGTTCCACCCCGGCGCTCAGGAACATCATCAACACAGCTAAAGCAGCACGGCAACCGCCGCGGCTACTGCTCATCTCTGATCTAGTCTACACTCCTGCTTTATGTGACCCTAAAATGAACGCGGTCAGCAATGACCAAGGTCAGCCACGACTGCCTCCTTGTCACAGTGGAAGACTCTTGAGTCTCTTCATTCAGCCCCTCACCCGCTTCTGATAACTGAGAAGCTCTTTCTTTTTTTTTTTTTTTTATTACTCTGTACTGTTTATTCTATATTGTCATTATCGTTACCAGATCTCAGACTGTAACTTATAAATTAAATAAATTTATCAATTATCAATTATCAATTAAACTAATTTACTAATTAAACATTGTTTGGAGTGCATATGTATAGTAAAAAACACATGTATAGAGCCCAGTATCGGTTTCAGACATCCACTGAGTATCTTAGAATATGAATCCCATAAACAAGATGTGGCTCTTCCCCCATAGTGGTGTATGCCCAAATCCTGGTCATGTTTCTCTAATTACAAATTGTCCATCATCATTTTTCTTCAGGAGCTGTTTTTCACTGTAAAGGAGCACAGGCTGTCAGTGGGAGAAGAAGCCACCATATTGTCTGTACTTTGCTCCCGTAGATGCCTTCTCTATGATAGGAATCCCACAGATCCATCAGCAGGATGCCTCTACTCACTTTCTTGCCCCCAAGAAGAAAGTCTTCGGGGCGGGTCCTGCCCTCTGGACACCTCAATGCTTGTATTTCTTTGGAACTTCTAAATCTGCTGACAATTCTCCATGCAAAGAAGTCAACGGTCCTCTGTGTTTAGGTGAGTGAACTCAGAATTTGTTGTTGGTTTTGTTATGGAATCTGTTTTTGTTGGTTTTGTTCTACACACATTGACTCACGGGTGTACGATGAATGGATGCTGGTGAAGCATCTTCATGGTGACCTCAGCGTAGGCCAAGTTCTCAGCCCAGCTTTCCTGGGGAGTGCTGCCCTGGGGATCTGTGGCAAAGCTCTTTCTTCTTAGTGCCTCCACGCAGCTGCGTACTTCCTCTGTCAGTTACTAAGATTCCTGCTCATGCCCAGATGGCTCTTCTCCTGCCTTCCTCTCAAATGCTGCCATTCCCTACAGCTTTCCCCTCAGCCCCTCTGTGTCCTCATATGGCACACTTTCCTGGAGGGCCTAGCATTCTTGGGACTCAGTGAACACACAAGCATAGGCTCCCACGTGTCAGACCAGAGAGACCTCTAATCTAACCCATTTCTCACCACTTCACTACTTCTGTGAATTCCTATAGCCTAAAGGATGGAATAAATTCTCTTTAGCATGATTCAAATGCTCCCCATTATACAGCTCCTTCCTATCTCTACAAGAGGATCATTCACTTCGTCTCAGATACTGAGCAGCTCCACTCATCCCTGAATGCTCCAGGGTAACCCACCTAGGAAAAACATCTGCTCATGCTCAGATGTGTCTCTCAGGGCTGCCCACTTGATAGTCATCAGCTCCAGCTCCCTTGTGAAGCCTCTGAGCCGTCCCTCTCCTGAAGTTGGCAGGGAGACAAGGAGCAATCGCCTCTCCTCTCATGCCCTCTGTCTTCTGACACTATGAGAACATCTCAGTACTATCAAAACATAGGTGAGGAAAGAAAGCCATTTTCCTTCTCATGTGACTTCCCTAATGAACCTCTTGGGTATGAGGATTGTGTTCCATTCATTGTTAGATCCCCAGGGGCCAGGAACAACACCTGGCACTTGATAAATCCTGATGGAACAGAAAAATGAATGTGACCGCTCCTGGCTTGTAGGCCAAGAAGTCCAGTGCAAAGGGAGTTCAGAGCAATGGTAGCTCCGAGTTGAGAAGGGGTTAATGTAGACGGCTCGCTGGCTTGGATCATGATTTGAATAAGAACAGCGTAATTATGTGGGTTGAAAAAAAAAAAAAGATTATGAAGAATGTGACTGCATTATCTAAATCCTGATACTTTGTAGAAGGAAAGGGATTACTTTTTATAATTATGTCAAGACAACAGGTATAAATAGGTCTGTGAAGTGGGATATAGGTCATCATACAAACTATAAGCTCCCAATTAACTGTTTTTAAAATGGCATGAAATAATTACCAAAAATTAAATCTTCTGTTTTCCTGGATGCCTATTATCATTTTAACAATTTCCAAAATACTGATCCGCAACGTTTTATTCAGAAACAAACTTTACTGGCTGCCCATCAAACAACTTTCTCCTCTAGTGTTTGTCGTTGGAAATCCAACTTAGTTCAAGTGTCCAAACAGGAAAAAATTCCAGGTTAATAATGCCAACATGTCCCACACCCCTTTGGCGCAGGGATCTCCCCTCAAAGCTAAACTTCCTCTACCTTTTCCTTCCCCACGACTGTTGCCCTCTTGCACTACCCCACTGCAGTGCGTCACCATCCCCTCCTTCTTCCCTCTTCCCTTGTCCACACTATACTTTGGGCCACTTCCAGTCCCACATGTGCTTCCCGTGCTACCCCTGTACCACCTTGTCTCACGGATCCCTCAGCCTTCCCCGGCATTTCCCAATATCTAATGGCTCCTGAACAACAACAGGGACTCAATTTGGCGCCTCCTTACCAAAAGTTTTCTTACCACTGCCCACCCACCATACAATGCTCCCATTCCTCCTGTACTGAAACCTAATGACTCTACCATTTAGTTCAAGACCTCAGGGTTATCAATACTGTGGTTACACCTATCCTGACACATGGTTCACGGATAGCAACTCATCGAACACAAACACTCAGACAAGGACAAAATATTCCTATCTCGGTTACTTTTCTCTCATTGCTGGAACAAAATACACGACACCCAAAATTAAGGAAGGGAAGGTTTATTTAGGTCACAGTTAGTGGAGTTTTCAGTCCATACATGGCTGGCTGTAAGGCAGAGTGGACATGGAAGAAGGCAGCAGTTCGTGGCAGTAGAAAACAGCAAAGAACAAAGGGAAGGGCAGTGGCGGTGGCACCTAACAAGCCTCCCTCCTTCCTTTATATTGTACTCAGGCTATCTACCACAGGGCAGGTGTAGCACTCACACCCATGGTCCCAGCACTAGATGATGAATTAATTACAAACTCTGGAAGCCTGTCCCAGTGACAGCATCAGGCTTTTAGGGGACAACTAGACACAAACTATAACAATGCCATAGTCACTAGGTCTAGGGTAATAGAGCAAAGGAGGCTTTTAAAGGCCTACTTCACCAAGCTTATCCTGGAGCTGCACCTGCCTCAGCCTCAGCTCCTTCCCTTAGCTCTAACTAGACTCAGGGCACATCCCAGGGCACCCACTTTCTGGAGCTCATTTGAGCTCATATTGGCTACAGCACAAATACTGAAAGCTAGCAAATGGATACACTTCGCCCTAGCCATGGGCATGCTGGAAGCACACATTCAGATCATAGGTCCCTTCCTGCTTCCCCTTCTGAGTCCTTTAATCATGATAATGACCTGTCTACTCATAGCATGCTGCCTTTTTAAATTTTTTTCAAGGTTTCTTCAACCCTGGATACAAAACTTCACTAACAGTGAACCTCTCATCCTGGCCCAGACACCTGACGCTAGCTTCCTTATGGGAGTGGATAGTCATCCTGCCAATGCCCCCCTAAACAATGTCCCTATTCAGCAGGAAGCAGTCTAAGAGTCATCGACCCTCATAACAACTAAAAGGTGTGAATGATAGGTTCTGGCTTGAGTGTGAACTGCTGAACCTTTATGGTGGCTGAAACCAAAAACCAACAGCTTATCTTCCCAACAACCACTTCTTCCATCTTCTCCCCTCAGCCCTGGACACAATTTCCTTTTACCTTTCCCACACATATAAGGGAAGCCCCTATCAGTTCCTTACTCATCACTGAGCCCTCCACACCCAAACTCCTCCCCTAATAGAAGTTCATATAATCCCAGCTCCCCTTCGTCTCAGGCCAGAAGATTCTGGCCATCCTCCTGTGATCCTCTCTCCACATCCTCAGTAAAGACCTCTCTCTTTTTCTTCTGCCTCTCAGCTGCACCAAGAAACGTAACAGGCATAAAATTTAATAAATTCCATCAGCATATGCAGGGTACAAATCCTTTAGGTATGGGCTTAAACTTAAAGCCACAGTTATCACAACAAAAGCAAAACCAAGGAAAAGAAAGAGAAAAGTCCCGCATTCGCAGAGTAACCCAGGAGCAGACAACTATAGAAGGTGTTTAGGACTCAGGAGAACTGACTCAGCAGGAGCAGGCCCTGCTGGCAGTGCCCTGGATAGAAGCCAGAGTTTTAAAATGGACTTTTACTGTCCCAGCGTGGGAACACACTGTATTTCTCAACTCTGTTTCCCAGAGTTGGTCAGAACTAAAAACCAAAAAATTTGAATGTTCTGATAGGTGAAAACCTGGTGGGGGAACTCAGAAGGGAAAAGAAACTAATCGTGAAGACCACTCATGGTGACACCAGGGTGCTAAACAGGTGGCTGCCCATGCCTGGGGCAGGTTGCCAAGAGCTCCATAAAGAAAAGCAACCTTTCCAGCAGGCAGTGTTCCTGGCTGTGTCACATGGCCTGCTGCTTTTGGTGGCACTCACCTGCCAGTGTCCTCTTCCAGTCTGCTAGAGTCACAGCTGCTGAGCCATGTTTCATGGGCCAACAACAGAATAAAATCTCAACCCATCCACGAGGTCCTCCTACCTCCCTCCAAGGCAGAAGCCTGTCACTCCACAGTCTAGGTCTCTCCAACAGTGATGGTCAGATGCTTGTCCCAGGAATCCATTCCATATGCCTAGAAGAGGGAAGAGAGAAGGTTTCCCCAAGCAATCCAGGAGCTACCTTCTCCTCCAGACTGGCTTCTTCTGGCCCCTGGCCAGTGATGTCTGCCTTTCTCCATCCCTCCTTCTCCTCTCCTGGCTGGCTGTCACCAAGAAGCATTACCATAGAAGAGGCTGGTAGAGTCCAGGCCCTAGTGTGCAAAATTGAAAAGATCGCCAAACATGCACCCAGGAGCAGGAGCCAAGCAGCTCCACTGAGTGACTATGCCAGAAGCTACGCCCAGGTAAGCTGTGCTGACAGAAAATGGGGTACAGAAATAAAAAGATTTTAGGGAGACAGGAAGTAAAAGCACAGCACCCAAGTCACAGCACATGGAAACAGCAATAGCCATTGATCAATCAGGCTTTCAGAATTTAAAGAATTTGCACCTCAGCCTAGCTGCCTCTCTCTGGGTCCCTGGGTGATTGATAAGGCACGACCCTGTTGCAGCAGAGTCTGCTAATACCCATGCTAGCCCCAGGATTCACTCTGACCATAATTATATTTATGATGTGCAGTACATATTTATGAACACTTTTTTTTTTTTACTCTTTTGTTTTTTTGTTACCGGCAATTGAACTCTGGGCCTTGTGCTTGCTAGGTAGGCACTGTGCCACTGAGCTACATCCCCAGCCCTATGAACACTTAATGAGGTAAAAATAACAATAGTAGGAAGGCACTGCTGCTTAGCACATCAGAGGCTGCTTAGCTTTTGTTAGTGTATTTATTTCCTGTACTAGGATAATGGAAGCAGGATCAGTCATGAAGTACTTAAATGCTGCATTGTTTCTAACTGTACTAAATATGCAGTTCTAAATAACTATGAAGCCAGTTTCTTTAAAGAAGATCATATTTAGGCAAAAAGACTTAAAGGGGTGAGAAGAGAGCTACACATACAGAATTCTGGGTGAAGAGTACCCAGAGCTAAAGGAAAATGTAGTGGGAAATAAAGGTTCAGCACCTGCTGCACTTACAAAATAATTTGCAATACTGACGGTAAAATCTAGTGCAAAGGGACAGAGGAGGAGGCTGGAGAGAGAGTTCCCGAGGGGATGTCACGGGGCAAGGGAGCACAGAATGGATCGAGTATAGGAGTGAAGAAGTTACCCTCAGATAAGGGCTGTCAACACTACAAATAAGCTAAGAAGAGCCAAGGAGGCTTTGTAAGCCAATGTGAGTATCTG
This sequence comes from Myocastor coypus, assembly GCA_004027025.1. Classification (NCBI taxonomy): domain Eukaryota; kingdom Metazoa; phylum Chordata; class Mammalia; order Rodentia; family Myocastoridae; genus Myocastor; species Myocastor coypus. The sequence goes on from PVJA010001326.1 coordinate 48,376, forward strand.
AGATTTGAGCAGAAAATTGTGGAAATTCTTTTTAATTGCTTGAATTTTCTTAGTGATACAAAGAAACAAATCTATAGAGACTAAGAATGATGTAGGAGTTCAAAGTTAAAGTCAGAATAAAAATATGAACTAGTCAACTACTTCATATTTTTAGAGTTCGAAGTTGAATCAAAATATGGGATCATCATCTAGGAAAACACAAGAATAAATGGACTAAATAACAAGGGGAATACCAGGAAAGATCACAATGGTCCACTTGAAATGAGTGGCCATGAAAATAAGACTTCATTGTGAGTGTGTCTTTGTCCCCATTTAGCTTCATGGAGAACCGAATCCAAGTGGGGTTCTTACTTTATCCAAAGACTAGTAGAAAGTGAAAGGATAGCCAGGGTGCTAAGGGTACATGCAAGGCAGTGATTATCATGGGAGAGCATTGAACTTAGCTTTGTAAGTTTGGAGGTGAGAGACTGGAAGAAGCAAAAGGATCTCCAGGTTGGAGGTACTGAGGGATCCACAGATGTGAGAGTCAGGATGGCAGGGTGGGTTAGAGGACACAGTGGTAATGGAGCAAGACAGTGGAATCAGAGAGGTTACAGAGGTGGTGATAAGTGCCAGGCTGTGCATATGAAGGTAAAGGCAGAGGGAAGGACATGACTGTTAGCAGAGAAGAAAGAGAAGTGGTGCAAGGCAGGTTGCTTCAATGTTCTGTGGCTCAAACATTGGAATCACCAGAGAGCAGCAGTGGCATGAACCTCGAGGCAGGCAGGAGCTAAAATCTTCAAGGAAAGAGGGCAGAAAGCAGATGGTGAGAGGCAAATACAAAATGGAGTGGGAACGAATGGCCTTTTCTGACAGCATCTGTTGTAAACTTGGGGAATTGAACCCTCTGTTTGCCTTTCCGTTGACTGCTGACTACGAGCTGCCGGTGGCCACTGTGTGGGAATACCTGACAGGACTTCATCTCCTTGAAAGAATGGTGGTGGATTAAAAAGGAAGTGTGAATCCCAGCACTTGGGAGTCTGCGGCAGGAGGATCAGTGCGAGTTCAAGACCAGCCTGGGCTACAAAATTGAGCTCAAGGCCAGCCTAAACTGCATAGTGAGACCCTGTCTCAAAAAGACCAAAAAAAAAAAAAGGAAGTGTGATGAGTGGTAGGACCAAAGTAGTTATTTCTCACAAGAGAGTCTTGGAGAAGAACATAATGAAAAGTAAGAAATACAGGAAGGGAGGAGAAGGGGAGTAGAAAGGATGAAGATGATGAGCACATGAACCAAACCCCATAAGAAGTGTGTGCATTATGCGTCACAAACATGTAATAAAAAATAACATCGAAAAATAAAATGTCAATGGTGAATAATAAAAATAAGAAAAACATAAAGCTTTTAGAATACTACCCTTTCTCAACTATGAGGGGGTGGGGAGGGAAGGACATGAGTTTGGTGAGAGAGCGTCAGGTAGCATTCCATAGTATGCAGACATGTTTGTGTGAGCTATGGCTTTTCATCCTAGTGATGCAGGTTTGCTTGAGCACATAGGCCTGGGTCTCCAGCAGCAAGTGCAGGACATTGCTTGTCCTATCACAGCTGTACCGAGGTAGCAGCTGTTCTATCTTGAGCTTTATATTCCACTCTAAGTCATACTCATGCATACAGAAAACTGCTATTGCTTTTATTGAAATGTCTGCTGTAATCTCTCTCTCTCTCTCTCTCTCTCTCTCTCTCTCTCTCTCTCTCTCTCTCTCTTTATGTATTTGGTACAGGGTCTCACTATGCAGCTCAAACTGATAGTTATCCCCCTGTTTTCAGCTTCCCCAGCACTGGGATTACAGATATGTACTGCCACACCCAGATTCTGTCCCTGTGTGCCCCTGGGGCATGGCTGGTGCAGAATTCTCTTCCCAGGGATCGAATCTTGATCCCTACACTTGCCTAAGCAGGTGCTTACTTCACTGAGCTATCTCTCTGGCCCTCTCTCTATCTTTTGATATTTGGAATTATCCCAGTCTCTACTCCCTCCAGTTCCAGTGTTCTAAATAGCAGGTTGAAGTGTGCATTCAGCATTGTCTTAGGTACCACAGGTCCCCCAAGGTCCATGATTAAAACTGTACTTTAATATAATAAGCTTTCTCTGAACTTCTAGGTACTTTGCTTTATGTTTTAAAAGTAAAATGTACTTCTGAGGAGGAATGCATACACCTACCAGGAGGTAGCCAGTAGACACAAAGAGGCAAGAACACACCTGAGTGTGGCTCCTTGGTTTCCATTCCACTTAGCCTTTTGCTCATATAGCATGTTCTTCTTTGATTATCTCATCGGTTTCTAAGATTTTGATGATCTCTTATCATTTTTTGTTCAGAAGTCCTGCTGGTATATGTTTCTGAAATCCAGCCTCATATTCAACAAGTCACCTACATTCCTACCCTTCTCTCAACATTCTCACAGCTCCCAGCCTTTGCTAAACGTCATACCCATGTCCTTCTTGGTTTAAAAATGAATAAAGAAAAATCTTTAATGTTCTCCCTTAGTGAAACTGTCCCTTCCTTTCCTTGGTTTCCTTTTTTCTTCTGTAATAATATTACCCATAGCTTAAAAAACACAAATTTATTCTGCTATGATTCTAGGAGTCAGAGGCCCAAATAGGTTTTGCAGGGCTAGACGCAATTGCCAGATGTACCAATTCCTTTTGAGAACCTAAGAAGAATCTCTTTCTTGACTCTTTCAGTCTTCAGAGAAAGCTGATGTTTCTTGGTTCAAGGTGGCAACACTTAGATCTCTAATGACATTAGCGTTTAAGTCTAGGTGCCTCCCAAAGTCTCACAGGCATGCTCATAGGTAGAGCTTTTCAGAAGTGACTGGATCTAGAGTGTGCACATACACATTCATGGTACGCAACAACGAAATCAATCCACTGGTTGGTTTACATATTTTGGGGTGCAGATAGTCAGAAGACCCACCCTAGGTATGTGTGGAACCATGCAACAGGCTTGTAACCTGAATAAAAGGCTGCCTCCTACCTGCTCTCCCGTGGACTGTTACTCCAATGCCCTTCTCTGCCATGCCACCCCACCCTGGACTCAGGCAACTATGGAGTGAAAACTCTACAGACTGAATCAAAATAAACTTTCCTCCTTAGAGTTGTGGGCACTCTAAGTATTGCATCTCAGGGATAAGGAAGCAAGACAACTGCCTTCCTCTTATAAGGGTCCCTGTGATTACAGTATGCCAACTGGGCTATTCAAAATACTCTCTCCATTCTTCACTTAACTACATCTGGTAAAGTTTTTGTTTTTGTTTTTGTTTAGCTGTAAAAGGTAACACAGGCTCTGGGGATGAGTTGTAAACATTTTTGGGAGGATATTACTTATCCTATCACTCATCCTATTTCTCTCATTTTTTTTTTTTTTGAGACAAGGTCTTTCTATGTATTTTAGAATGGCCTTAAACTATGGCAATCCTCCTGTCTCAGCCTCCCAAGTGCTGCGATTACAGGAACTCACCATTATGCCCTCCTTCATCTTTGATTTTTTTTTTTTCCTTTGAGAAACTCACTTTGTAGCCCAGGCTGCCCTTGAACTCACTATGATCCTCCTACCTCAGCTTCCTGCGTGCTGGGATTACAAGTGTGTGCCACCTTGCCTGGCAGCACTTGAATTCTTAACACCCTCCTCTAAATTTGTCTCTGTTCCCTATTTCTTACTTTAGTAAATGGCAGCACTATTTATTTTTAATTTTGGAACTCACTCTCAGCTCTTCTCTTTTTCTCACCATTGACAACTTTAATAAAGCAGCCAAAATTCAATCCATGAAAAAATCTTGTCCATTCCATCTCTAAGATCTTCATTAACTATCAACCTAGCAACCAAGCCATAACCATTAACTCTCACTTGGACAATGGCAAAGCCTCCTGGTTGCCCCTCGTCCCTGCCTGGGATAACAAGGAGCTAGCCTGCTGGGTTAAAAGCTAATTCAAACAGATAGCCAAGCATAGAAATGTAAAAGAAAACACAATGAACTTGAAAAAGTTAGGCCAATTAAAATAAAAGACCCAAACAAGAAATAGGCAAGTGAAATGAACAGACCCTTCTCAGAAAAAGAGATAGAAATGTCCAACAAACGGATGAAAATATGTTCAATTCCTCCAGTCACTGGAGTATTGCAAATCAAAGATTTGCAAATCAAAATTCCATCTTGCACCATGAAGAACGGTAATCATCACGAAGTTGAAGAATAACAATGGCTGGCAATGCCATAGTGAAAAAAAAAAAAAACCTTCTTTGTTGGTAGGAGAATAAACTAGTAAGACCCTTATAGTAATCTGTATGCAGATTTCTCAAAGAACTGAAATTAGAAGTTCCATGTGACCCAGCGATCCCCAGGTAGGTGTCTTCCCTAAAGCGCATAACCTGTCATACTACAGCGATACAGGCAGAACAATGTCTATAGCAGCCCAATGCACAACAGCTAAATCCTGGAGGCAGCCTGCACGTCCACCAGCAGGTGACTGTGCAAAGCATATGTGGTGTCTGTGTAATGCAATGCTGCTTGGCTATGAAGAATGACAAACCTGAGGCAACTGCCGGAAAATAGATGCACCCGGAAACTACAATGTTAAGTGAAATAAATCAGACATACGCGTTTAAATACCTTAGGGTATCTTTCATTTGAGTAATGCAGACTACAAAGAAAATGATAAAGGATGGATACAATGGGACAAGGGGATAGATCTCGTTCAATAAGGAAGTGGTTCAGGGAGCAAGGAAAGGGTGAAGAGGGAGAGGAATAAAAATGTGCTGTGCACGGAGCTCTAATAATTCTAATCGATGTAAACACCACATATCATAGCATGAGTTCAGACAAATAAGATCAACAAGTACAGAAAAGGGAATGAGGAAATGAGAGGAGAAAAAAGAAGAGAGGGATGGTGAGCTATAGCTTTTTAAAAAAAGCTGTAATATGTACACATCACTACTCCCCAAGATTGAAATAAGAGAAGTGAAACTCCTGACCTAAGCTGGATGAGTTCATGTTATCTAAAAACAAAGAATGAATTTTAGGAACAAATGAAGGTAGGAGTAGAATATGTATTGGAAAAGAAAGCTTCTGTCTGAGAGGGCCCGAATGGGTTACCCAGGAACCTATCTCTTCCAGGTTATTTTTATAGGGCAAACTTACACAGGACTAAGGTTAAGAACATGGGAACTTGCTTAGGTGGACATGAGATAGGACAAAACTATGGTCAACCAATGGGATTACAAGCACCATTGCTCAGGTAAAATTTATTAAGTTCAGGACCTAATGGGGAAACAAATCACATAGCAAGTGGACATGAATGTAGAATGTAGAATAGGACTTTATTTGGTAGCCCTCTGGTAGTAGTTGGATTAATGGTTCTTCCTGGCTCGCTCAGGTGATGATCAGTCTCGGATGCTAAACTTTCAGAAGGTCAGCATTTGTTTGATCTTTGGTCTAGCATCTGTCCCTCTTGCAGTCGTAGGTAGCTTGTCTTCTGTGTCATCTCCTTCAAAGGCCTAGCCCTATCTGACCTATAATATTTCTATCTAACTTGGCTGTGTGCAACAAGATGACTGTAAATGGCATGACTTACAAACATGTGCTAATAAAATATTTATTTAAAATACCCTACTAAATTCTTCTCTTTGTCTATGATTTTATTTTCAGTTTCATGGGACAAATAACTCAGATTTCTACAAAGTTAACTTTTTTACAATAAGTGCCTTTCTGTAAAATCTTGAGTATACATGAATAGCAGGTGACATTTGAACAAATAACCTTGTCACATAGCTGGCAGCTGGGGTGTGATAAATAAAATAACAGATTAAGGTAAGGGAAAAGCTCCATCTAGAGAACTCTGAGCTAGATGGGCCCACAAAGCACCGTTATGTTGCTAGGGCTGATTGTGATGTAGAAATACATAAGCAGAATAACTACACAGAAAAAATAACATAATGACATATATTTATTTTGAGATCTGAAACTGCAACTCAAAGTATAGATCGTCCCCAGGCTACACTAGGCTGACTTACTGTGCCGTAGAAATCGTCCTTCACATGTCATATTTGGATCTCTTCTGAACAGCAAGCCACATTTACAGGAGCCAGGGTGACAAGGAGAAATGACCAACACCCAACAGTGCGTCTACTTGCTTTGCTGTTATAACCTCTGGTAGGTGACACATCTGAAATGCATATTCTACTTCTAGCATTTCCAACTTACGATGGGTACATTAAACATAAATATAAATCCACTGTAAATATAAATTCATTTGAAAGTTGAGGAGCGTCTGCAGCCGGTCTTACAAGTGCATTTTTAGTGTGTGTCACATTTCAAAAGCACCCACTTAAAGCTCACGAAATTAAGTATTTCGTCTGTGGTTTTCATCTCTCAAATGATAATTCCTTTTATACCTTTATGGGAAGTTCCGTTTTCTCCTCACAAAAATAAACTTGAAGTAAGTCTAGGGGAAAAGAAAATCAAACAATCTTTTACCGGCGCTGTGGACCGGAGTTCACCACAAGGAAGTTATATCTTTGCATTCTCCTACCTCTCGTCCGCCTCACCTGGCTTTGTTCTTATATTGCAGGCCAGAGGGCGTGCCCGCAGCTGACCCTCCCACACGCATTCTTGCTAAGGAGAAAGGTCGCTAGGGACCGTGCAAACCCAGCTGTGGCCTTCCCTGGTCTCCGTCTCAAACAGCAGGTTGCTCACAGGAAATGCCCGCGGGAGCTGGGTCCTAGGACGACCAGCCGAGCGCACCTGGGGCGCGCAGGTGCAGCACGAGAGCTGAGCTCGGCGAGAACAGCGCGGGGGCGGCGCCTGCTTGGGGAAGCTGTGGTCAAAGCCCTTTCCGGGAGCCCGCTCCCCTCCGGGACCCGGGAGAGGGCCTGGCCACCGCGGTCGCCCTCTCTTCTCCTCGTCAGCTTCCCTCGTTCCTCTATTCCCTCGGAGGTCGCGCAGGTTTCTGATCGCCGGGAGCATGTGGCCGCTGGGAGGAGGAGCACTGCTGGCCGTCCTTTTGCTGTTGGCGCCGCGGGCGGCCCGGGGTGAGAGGCGGACGCAGAGGTCGCGGGGGTCGCGGAGGTAGTAGGGGGTGGGGTGGGGTGGGGGCCGGATACCATTCCTCCTGACCTCTGAGTAACTACGGCGTGTTCGAAGTCGCCTGACTCATTATCGCCACCCTCGCAGATTAGAGCTCAGCATATGCAGTTCCGGCCCGCACGGGATTCTCTGAGGTCCCATGTTTACAGCCTACGTGTGAACAAGCTTGCGCTGATCCTACATCCTAGTGCAGGAAAGGGATGCCTGGCTTTTTAGAGGTCTGACTGTAAGGGGCGTTGACACACCTGTCTGAATCGCCCTTCCCCGTGTCCCTAGGTGGTACTTGGGATTGCACCCAGGTCCTTCTCACTGGGCTACTCTCCTAGCCCTTTTAAAAATTCATAGTTTTGTTTTGCCACAAGGTCTGGCTAAGTTGTTAGAATCGCCCAGCCTGGACTCGAATTTATGATCCTCCAGACTCAGTGTATCAGAATGCTGGGATTACAGGCTTGTGCCACACACCTGTCTGCATCTTACTGATTTGTAAAACAGGTCTGCTGATCTCTCTCCAGATGTCATGGCAGTGCCACCTAAGCGGCATAAAGTGTCAGCTGTCTAACATGGTGCCTGTCACTTCATTTCTGCCCCTACCTGCACTTGGCTCCAAAGGGTGTCTATGATAAACCAGTCTTAGAGGTGTACCTGAAAGCTGCCTCCTTGGCCTGTGCGCGCGTGCGCGCGCGCGCGCACACACACACACACACTCTCTCTCTCTCTCTCTCTCTCTCTCTCTCTCTCTCTCTCTCTCTCACATACTCACCAAATCTCCACTGTCATCCACACACATTTAATTAAACATATACTCTAAGATCCTCTTAGCCTGGACTCGTTGGCCTGGACTGAGTGGGCTCTGGAGCCTGACTGTGGGCCTGGACCTGAGTGGGAGGGACAGTAGAGACTTAGTACAAAAGCAGCTTAAAGGTCTGTTTACAGACAAGAAAGTCTGCTTTAACTACTGTGGAAGTTGCATCTTTCCTTCCTGCCTTCCTTCCTCTTAATTTCAATTACAGTTCTTTTCTTACTATTTTTAGCTGTCCCAGAAGTGTCCTTGCTTAGACCCACCAGGGATATGTTCCTTGAAGTCAGTTTTGAGTAATTGCATCGAGCCTTTGCCTGACAATTCAGGATTTGCCCTTTCCCCATTCTACATTTCACAGTGGTTCCCTGATTGGTCTTCTAAAAGAGCCAGGAAAAAAGAAAATCAAGTTTCTACAGAAGTTGATATTAAGTTTTTACCTTCTTGGGCATCAGAAGTGGGCTTTCAGGTAGAGAGATGTGGTAAGGCTTAAAATTTTATTTATTTATTTTCATTATTATTATTTTAATGTATTTGATACAGGGTCTCACTACGCAGCTTGGACTCGTAGTGATCCTCCTGATTTCAGCCACCCCAGCGCTGGGATTATGGGTGTGCAGCGCTGGGATTATGGGTGTGCAAGACCACACCTGGTCTCCCTGGTGGGCTCAGAATGACTGGGGCAAGGCTGGCACAGGATGTGGTGCCAGGAATCGAATGCTGATCCCTGCACTTGCCCAAGCAGGTGCTCAGACCACTGAGTTATCTCACCAGGCAACTAAAATTTTAATTGTACAAGAGAAGGACGCCTGGTAAGTTAAAGAATTTCTTGTCATTGCCTAGGAAGTTTTGTGGTCCTTGTATCTACCTCCCTGTCGTCTTTGAAGTTGTTATAGTTTCCTCATATTTATTAAATTACACTTATAAAAATCCTAGGCACTATTAATTGCATAACCTCCCAAAGTGATACAGTCAAACTATCTAGGAATTTAGTTACTAAAGTAATTTAATGCCTCTGTGTACAGCTCTTTGAAATTTCAAAGAAATACAAGAAATGCGAGACTGGACTAACTATACCTCTAAAGCACACAGTTTTGTTGATACAGCCTGTGCCATGGGCTACATAAGCCTGAGCTCCGGTAAGACAATTAACTACCTCAGTTTTTGGTGTGCTTGCGTGCAAAGTGACCAAAATTGATATCTGATATCTGAGTCATTGTAAAAATGATGAGGGTGTACCTGTGAAGGTGCTAGACCTATTGGCCAACCCTCCTGCAGATCTGAGAAGCCTGAGGAGGAAGTGAGAATGGGCCTGGGGGCAGCAGAACCCCTCACAACAGAGCAACCCAACCTCTGAGAAGCAGAACCAGTCAAGGAGAGGAGCAGAGCTGTAACGTACTCAAGAAATCCAAACATAGATTTCATAAGATGATCAATGGGAATATTATTTCTATATAAAAAGAAATGGCAGGAAGTAGAGCTACTACTTACTGTACTGATTTCAGGCAAAACAGACTTCAGACCAAGGAAAATGATGGGATAAACAGGGCATTCCCAAGATAGGTCTAAAGCACCTGCATAGGCAAGCTTAGGCAGGTGCAGGGGACTGCAGTACCCCATGCTGTGCCAACCCAGCCCTCAGGATAGGCTGAGCTGCCCCCCCCCCCAAAAAAAGAGGGCATTCCATAATGATTAAAAAGAAACAGTACTAAATGTTTACATGCCTACTGACAACCAAAGTGTGGGAGGTAAAAGGGGCAGAACTCGGAGCAGAGAGAAGAACCACTGTTGTAGTTGGGACTAGCCACAAGCTTCTTTCCAACATAGGCAGATTGTTCATCAACAGAGAATATACACACTGTTGGCTCACAGGAGCCTTTTGCTGAGGTGAATGACATTTGGTCATTAAATACAGAGGTTTCTGGAGAGTGTTTAACATGGGGCAAGCTGTGATGTTCTCCTATAGGATCCTATTTTGTGGCTTTGCAAAGGTACCAGGTAAAGTGGGGATTCCAGTTTGCTTTCTGGTTTTGTGATGCCTTTCAGTTTATATGTGCAGAGGTAAGTAGAATTAGAGTTTAGATTACGTAATGGTTTTATAAAATAGTCCTCACACTGGGGCTAGTGACATAGAAAATGTTCCATAGGAAGATACCCAGTGAAGATAATCATACATATGAAATTGACTGCATCATACAAGAAGGTGGCTGAGCTGACAGTCCCCCTTCCATGAGAGAGAGAGAGAGAGAGAGAGAGAGAGAGAGAGAGAGAGAGCTAGTTTTCTGTGAGAGACACCTAGAAAAAGCATAGTCAGATGAATCAAGCTAATAAAAAAATCCACAAAAACACATCTGGACAGCATCATGAAGAGTGGCTGAAAGTTTACATGCACTATCACCAACAGAGTAACAGTGACTGTCATGTCATTTTGTCCCTTTTGGCATGAATGTCCACTTAATGTTCTCACCATTATTAGTGAAGCAAATGCTGTCCCATCTGTCTCACACCTAATTATGATTTTATTTAGCAAATGGTATAATATCTCATTTGAAAATTTACTTTTTGAACGTATGTGCTGCTGTTAAGCCTGTCACTGTTTAAGCAAAACCCCTTCATTAAAGGGGAGAATAAGCAGACCGGGAGCAGCATCTACCTCTAGTGGATAGCTCATGTCGAAGCAGGCACCAGAGTGACACATGCTTGGTGGTGATGTGCAGGACAAATCAACCTGCCTTACAGGGGCTTTGTGATAGAAGACAAAAATCAAAATGACCTCAACAGGATATGCTCCTGGGAATGGCTAGAATGATGAAGACTGGCCATGTCAGTAGTTGGTAAAAGGGGAAGTAACTGAAATTATTACATGTTGTTCATCAGCAGATACAACTACCACTCTGGAGAAAAGTTTAGCATTTTCTTTAATAGTTAGACACATGCCCATCATTGATTTGTTTGTTGTTTTTTTTGGGGGGGAGGGTAGGTGGGAGGTGGACTGGTTTGTTTGTTTATTTATTACTTTCTGCAAAGCTTTATTCCAGATGGGCTCAGTCCTTGGCAGCTGCCTTCCTTATAGAGTGGCATTGGCACAGATATGCATCCTCACTCTTTTGTTGAACTTGTGGGCACATTTGCCTTGGAGACCTTGAGTAGCTCTATGGCACCCCATTCCTAGGGAGCAAAGGCGCACACCTTCCAGATCATGTCCTGTGTGAACTTGGTGTTTCTGCTGAGGCATCTGCCATGGCAGCTATGCCTCGGTTTGCTTCCATTCCTATTACCTTGTGGCCCTTGTTGAGGCCCATGGCCATGGCATAGTGTTCTTCAATGGTTGCTGTAATGGAAACGTGGATGATTAATTTAATTTAATTTTATATTATTTATTGTTTATGTATATATTACAAGGTCTACAGGGTCTCACTCACTACACAGATCAGACTCTTAGTGATCCTCCTGTTTTCAGCCTTCCAGTGCTGAAATTATAGGCCCTTGTGCCACCACACCCAGTCTCAGTCACAGTGTCCTGGAGACCTGGGTGCAGGGCTGTCAGGGTATGCCAGTGATCAGACCCAGTCACTGTGCCTGCCTAAGCATGCTGATTTAGTATTTTTGTAACTAAGTTTAATGGTCCATTTTAGGTCTACATAATGACAACAATCCTAGGGGATTTGTAAATGTACATGATGTAACTTGGTATTTTTCTAATGCCCTCACCCTCCTTTCAACCCTTCTTCCCTTCTTTAATTTACAAAAGCTTTGTTTTCATTTTTCCTTCATTTTTTTCCTTTCCCCTTCCTTCCATTCCCTCTCCCCTATCCCTCATTCCCCTTCCTATTTGAACAATTTCTTCCTACTTACAAATAACTAGTATATATTTTGGTCCTTATTTACACTTTTGGTTTCTCACACTAGAAAAACAATTTACACGTGTGTCTGATTTATTTCATTTATGAATGTGATCTACAGCTGCATCCATTTACCTACAAATGTCTTAAAGCTATCCTTTATGGTAGAGAAGCGCTCCATCAGCTGACAAGCATTTGAATGGTTTCCAAGATTTAGCTATGACAAACTGTGGTACTATAAACATAGGTGTGCATATATTGTTCAGTTTGTTGTTGTTGTTGTTTTTTGTTTTTTTTTTTTTTTTTTTGAAAATACCAATAAGGGAAATAGCCAGGTTGAATGGAACCTCTAGTCTTTTGTTTTTGAGGGATCCTCATACTGATTTTCATTGTGGTTGCACCAATTTGTACTCTCATCAACAGGGGAAAAGGATTCCTTTTTCCCCACAACCGCACAAGCGTTTGTTTTTGATTGACTTCTTGATAATGTCCATTCTTCCTGGAGTGACCCAGGATCTCATTGTGGTTTTAATTTGCACTGATCTGGAATAACCACTGATAATGAACATTTTTCATATAGTTATTTCATTCTTTTGTTGAACCAGGGATTGAACTCAGACCTTTGTGTTTGCCAGGCAAGCACTTATTCTACTGAACTATCTGCCCAGCCCTCATATATTTATTTGCTCTTTCTGCTTCTTCATCTTAGTGTATATTCATCTCAGATGCCCATTTCTAGATGGAGTCATTAAATTTGGGGGAGTCTGATTTTTTTTTTTTTTTAGTTCTTTATATATTCTAGACAGTAATCTTTTGTCTGAGGAACACTGGCTCCTTTATCTGAGCAACTCTGGCATTTTTTCCCCACACTGTGGGTTGTCTCCTCACTCTACTTGTCCTTTCTTTTGCTATGCAAAAGCTGTTTAATGAGATCCCAGCTGTTGATTCTTTATGACATCATCCTCTGCTTAAGTAGGGAGTGCAGAGTTGGCCCCCAGTTCTGACTAAAGCCATCCTCAACAGAACAAAAGCAGCACAGGCATTCTTGTGTCTGTTTGTGGTCCTGTGAAAATCATGAGAGCAGGTGAGGTACAGAAAGTAAGTCTGAGCCTGGATTTGGAACATATTCAGAAAAGCTCTACAGTCACCAGACACTGAAGTCCTGTAGGGCTTTCCTGAAAAATTAGGCTCATTTTCTGCAAAACTGAATAAAAAATAAACCACTAGAAACAAAGAAATATATTTATTTTATAAATACATTGCCTAACATAAATATATTTGCCCAATATATTTATTTATTTATTTTAAGTGTTCAGTACAGGGTATACAGGGTCTCACTATGTAGACTGGACTTACAGTGATCCTCTTATTTTCAGCTTACCAAGTGCTGGAATTGCAGGCTCATACCACCATGCCCAGTCTCAATTGCCATCTAAGCATGCCCTGGGGATGGGGTTGGCACAGCATGCAGGAGACTGAACCCCAGTCCCTCCCTCTGCCTAAGCAGGCACTTTAGTCTGCTAAGCTCTCCAGCCAGCCCTAAGCTTGCCCAATTTAGCAGAATAGGAATCTTTGAATATGTTTTCATTTTTCCTTTTTTGTTTTTCTGTGAATACGAATTATGCATACAACTTCTCAGGGACTTCTGCACAAGTGATGCTACTAAATGCTTCCCATTTTGACCGTCTCAGCCAACCCACCAGCTAAATGTTGCCATCTGCTTTGGAAAGAAGCAGCTAAGGCTCAAGCACTTTAACAATGTGTCTGTGACTCACAGCCACAGAAGAGCTTGGGTTCAGAGCCAGAGACCTGTGAATTCAAAGCTTCTATTAGTAGATCTTTTGTATTACTTTCTTATTGCTAATAAAGCAAATTGTCACAAATTTAATGGCTTAAACCAACAGAAATTTATCCTGAATGCCAAAACATCTAGTATGGAGATAGAAGTCGGTGTCCCCTCTGGAGGATGCCAGGAAGTGTGGGTTTCCTTGTTCTGTCTGGCCTCAGAGGCCACACATATTCCTTGGCTCATGGCTCCCTTTCTTTCCTTCACAGCCTGAAGCCGTATAATGTCCTTCCCATCTCTACCACCATCTTCTAAGGACCCTTGGGACTGTATTCATGGTACACCCAAGTATCCATGGCTATGTGCCTGTCTCGTAATTCTCAGTCATATCTACAAAGCCCTTTTGTCATAAGAGGTCATGTTCCCATGCTCCAGGGTTGAGCCAATGGATGTCCGGGTGTGGGATGGGTGAGTCATTACTTAAACTACCACACTTTGCTAGATAAATTTTTAAAGTTTAAAACTGAAACTAGCTGGTGAGGGGCAATGGACAGGGGTCCATTGCCATTAGAGTCCAGGCTAGTAACAAATAACTAGAGTCCAGGGAATAGCTTGAAGTATCTACATTGAGTACCACTGGTGGCAGTTTAAAATATAAGTAAATTAAAATACATGATAATAGTAGATTGAAAGATGGGAAAGAAGAGGAGGTAGCATTTTCTGCTGTAAGTTGCACAGCTCTCAAAGTTCCTGGGGGAAAAGAATGACAGGAGGATGGGGAAACGAAGATAAGCTGAGGTCAGGTGGGGCCCTCTCTCCAGCTGGGAGGCAAGAAACTGCTCAGCCACTGAAGCAGGCTTCTGTAAAGGTTGCTGTCAGTTTCAGCCCCTCTGCCTGGAAAGGTGCATGGGCCCCCTGAGGTTCTCCCACTCTTGAAGCTGGAGCAGCTTGCTTTCCTGGTTTGCCTTACCACTCTATGATTTTCAATGGTTTTGCTGTTCTGAGGAAATTACACTTATTAATTACAAGTCGATATGTTAGAGGAGTGTTAGCCTTGAAGGAAAAGTAAAATATGTAACTAGTAATCTCATAAAAAGGGATAATAGAATAAAGATGTAATCAATAAAGCAAAATAGAGGACAGCAAAGAACACAAAAAGGTAAAGTGAAAGATGTGATGGCATATTAAAGCCCAGATATGCCAATAATTTTATTAAATATTAGTAGACAGCTTCATTTTAAGGACAGAAATCATATTACCACATTTCTGAAACTAGGCTGAGGAATGCCTGGGGCATTGTTACACTCATGGGCACACTGGGTTATTTTAAATTTTCAGTGGAAACAGCAATTCTTGACTTCCCCAACCTTGTGTAAATTACAGGCTACTATCTCTGCACAGCTCCTGGTTTCAACAGCAGATAGTTGCATATTTTTCTTGTGACAGGCCTTTGTAAACTTGGAATTTTAGCAATTGCTGTAACAAAAAATAACACTGCAGGAAAATGAAGGTGGAATAAGAAATGAGCTGGCAGTTTCTATTTTGATTACAAGGTTTGGGAATTCTGAAATTGCTAGATGATTCTGATGGGAATGAGACTTAATTTGTTTCACTTATTTAATAAATGCTGCTTTTAGCCTAGGAAAACCATGAAAACATGACTGAGCCTTGGAGGCTGCTGAGAGATAAGTTTGAGAGTCTCTGTCAAATTAATTAAAAGTACGAACTAGACCCAAATATAAGAAACAGGACATATTTGCATCCTGAATGTATGAATATAAAAAGGGCAGAGAGGTCCTCATTCTACCAAGTGCCCAGGGCCAGTGTGTGAGTGGGACTGCCTGGGACCTACTGGATTCCAGCCAGTGCTCAGGTCCAGTGTGTGTGTGTGTGTGTGTGTGTGTGTGTGTGTGTGAGAGAGAGAGAGAGAGAGAGAGAGAGAGAGAGACCACCCAGAACCCTCTGGATCCTTATTCTAGCCAGTGCCCAGTGCCATGTGAGTGAGACTTCCCAGGACCCTCTAGATCTACACTCCAGCAAATGCCCAGACCAGGCGTCTGTGTGGAACTTCCTCCATCAGATAGACCTGGAGTGGAACCCTGTGGCAGAACTCCAGGCAGAGAGGCTAGAGGCAAGATGCACCCAAATGATCCAGGAACGAGGCATCTTGCTAGCAGGTTCACTTCCAAGGGCTGCAGCAGGAAAAAGAGAGTACAGAAGCCAGACCCAAGCCTCACTTGCCTGGACAAGTATCAACTTGGTAGACCCAGAACTGGTGCTAAGGTAATTACTATATAAAAGCTTTACAGCATAGGTCAGAAGACAGTGTTATAAAAACAAGAAAGAAAAGGAGAAAAATGCAGTCTCAGACCATGAATCCCTCCCAGAACAAATGCAAGAGACAATAGCATAGAAGAAATAGGAAATCACACACCTGAAATAATGTCTGAAGTAAAGAAACAATTGCAGAAAGATATAGAGAAAATCAGATCAGAAATAATTTCTGAAGTAAAAAAGAAGTGATAGCTATTATGAAAGAATTATAAAGTACTTCTAAAGAAGACACTGATTAAAAAAAAAAGAATAGAAAAATGATAGAATCCTTGAATGAGCAATATAGGAAAGAAATAGAATGCAAAACCTCAATCACAAACTGGCAAAACCATTTGAATGAAAGTGAAAATAGACTTTCAGACTTTGAAGACACACTGCAGCTAGTGAAAAGGTAAGAAAAGATCTCTTGAAAACAACTAGAATGCAGGAAAAAATAATTCAACGTCTGTAAAATGATGCAAAGAGTAACAACATAAGACTAATAGGCATCAATGAGAAAGAAGGAGTCAATACAAATGACATAAAAAGAATATGGGAAAAAGTAACAGCAAAAAACTTCCCAAATATGGGAAAATAATCTGACATTCAGGTAACCAAAGCATATAAAACTCAAAATAACATCAACCCAATTAAAACCACACCCATATAATAATCAAGATCCCAGAAATTCAGCACAGATTTTTAGCAGTATACTAAAAGCCTCTAGAGAAAAGAAACAGGTCACATTTAAAGGAAAACCCATCAGAATAATGGCAGATTTTTCTCCACAAACCATCAAGAAGCTATGTCTAATATCTAATTCATAAAATACTTCAAAAAGTAGATGTTTTCATATGGTATAGCACACTGTTGTTGAGTCTCTTGTGTTCTGTCCTTGGCCACGGTCTTGCAGCAGTGCAGAGGGCTGCTAAGGGCCAGAGAGAAAGCCTACAGTCCCATTAAAAAGGAGCTGATCTCCAGAGGTAAAGGAGGATGGAGAGATATGAAAATGTGTCTTGTTACCCAAAGAATGACACCTGAGGGTGGGGTAGGTGATGCTGAAGTGCAAGCAATCTCTGCCTA
Source organism: Myocastor coypus (assembly GCA_004027025.1). Lineage (NCBI taxonomy): Eukaryota > Metazoa > Chordata > Mammalia > Rodentia > Myocastoridae > Myocastor > Myocastor coypus. Next base: position 65,310 of record PVJA010001326.1, read on the forward strand.
AGTTTGAAGCTATCAGTTGGAGTTGCCTTTTCAGGGAAAGACTACGTACACAGCATAATTGCTTTTAATATAGCAAGGCCTTGTCTTAATGGCTAGATCCTGAGTTTGAAAAACCTTAAAGGTCATTTTTCTACACACCTACTCACGAGATCCTTTTTTCCATTGTAAAACAACTTCTTTTTCTTCTTTGATCACATCAATGAAACATAATGGAGAGAAAGGGGAAAAGGGTTGGGAATGTCTCTTGTAACCCACACGTCGCTGTGGTCTCAATCTCCAGGTCAGTGCAGAGCCCCGGAACAGTTTGCATCTGCCATGCCTATAGATCTAGTTGATGAGTCTGAGTTTCCTGTTGGAACATCTTTGAAGTATCAATGTCGTCCTGGTTATGTCAAGAGGCAGTTCTCTATCACATGCCAGAATAACTCAGTCTGGACAAGTGTCGAAGATGTGTGTAAACGTGAGTAACTGAACCAAAACTCCTCCTTATCCATCAGACATTTGTAAGGTGATGCCATTTACCCAAATTTTAGAACTGACTTTATAATTTCATATTACATTATGTGTAAAGCATTCTTGTACAGCATATCTTGGTATCTACCTTGAGTTCCTGGCTCCTCCACTATGACTTGGTTTTATAAGAAATGACCATCACAAAGCATGATTGTGGGAAAATCCTCACTCACCTGAGGTTGGTACCCAATTTTCACTGAAATTAAGTGATATGATTCAGAAGGAAAATGTAGTAACTAGAAAAAGAGAAAATTCCAGACTTTGACTCCAGTGAATTACACTAGTTTTAAGTTAAAGTATAGCACCATGCTAACAAATGAAGTGTATATATTTCTGGAAGTCACAGGTGGGGATGAGGAAGAACTTCAGAGACCTCTTTCTGAAAGTGGTGCCTACCTGGTGGTGGATCCTGAAGCAGTCTACTGAGTTTCCTCACAGTGGCAATATCCATGAATACAAATCCATAGTCTATAGTCAGATTGGCACTCCATGTGCTGTAATTTCAACATAGTTCTAAAATTCTGTTGTTTTTTTTTCCCCATAGGTAAGCAATGTAAAACACCTTCTGATCCTGTGAATGGCATAGTGACTGTAGTCTCAGACATTAAGTTTGGATCCATGATTAACTATAGTTGTATACAAGGGTGAGTGAAGAGCAACAACCTCTCACAGTTCTTGAGTTCAGGGATAGGAATACTGGCTTGTAGTCACATCTCAGAAATGACAGCTAGCCTCTTGCTGCCTGGGTTTTTACCTCTAACTACAATGAACAAAAGTATGACAAAGTTAGGGAACAAATTTGTGTGTTTACAAAAAATCAGGGCAACTTCCCATTACCGTGGAAAAAATAAGTGAGATAGTCACAAGGAAAGAGAGGCTTATATTAGCTCATGGCTTTTAAGGACTGAGTCCACACTGCTTTGTGCCTATAGCAGTGGTTCTCAACCTTTCTATAGGTGACCCCACAATACAGTTCCTCATGTTGCAGTAACCCCAAACCAAACAATAATTTTGGTGGCTACTTCATAACTGTAATTTTGCTACAGTTATGACTCAGAATGTAAATACTTGATATGCATTATATATTCTCATTGCTAAAAATCAAACATAATTTAAACATAGTGATTAATCACAAAAACAGTACTTAATTATATGTTGAGAAATATTTATTACTAATTCCAATAAATAACATTTCACCATGGTATAGCATGGGTTAAAATATGTATTTTCCAATGGCTTTAGGCGACCCCTGTGTTTTGGTCATTCGACCCCCACCAGGGTCGTGACCTACAGGTTGAGAACCGGCTGCTATAGAGGCACCATGTGTCACAGTAGAAATGCAGAGTAGAGAGGGCCCACACACCTCCTGGCAACCAGAAAGCAGAGGGGCAGGATGAGACTGGAATGTTCATAATCACTGAAGGCCAAGCCCGCACCATCTAACTCCCTCCCACTATTGTTCACTTCTGAAAGGTCTCACTATCTTACAGGAGCCCCACAGCCTGGCCATGAAGGCTCTAACACATGGGCACATTCCAGACACAAACTACTGCAGCATAGGATGGAGACAAAGCACAGAAACAACCCTAATTTGGAATAGATGCTGCCACAAGCAAAGGAAGACATCGAGCCACTGAATGAGAGAACAGATCTTAATCACAAAGTGCATGACTTAAAGCAACAGAAATGTTAGCTTCTGGTCTGTTCTGGAGACCCAAAAACCCAAAATCAAGGGAAGGAGTCTTCCTTGCCTCCTTCACTTCTGGTAACTACAGGTCTTCCTTAGCATGTGGCAGTGTAACCACAATTCCTATCTCTGTCTCTATGTGGCCTTCTTTTCTCTGTCAGTATCTTCCCTTGGTCCATCTCTCTCTCTCTCTCTCTTTCACTTTCTCTCTTTCTCTCTCTCCCTCCTTCTGTCCCTCCTTCCCTCCCTCCTTCTCTCTCTCTCTTTCTGTGGTGTGTGTGTGTGTGTGTGTGTGTGTGTTTCTGTCCCAACTCCTCTGTTTTACACAGAAATCAGCCATGTTAAATTAAGGCCCATCTGAGGCCTGGGGAGATAGCTCAGCAGCATAGGTGCCTGCCTGGCAAGCTCAGGACCCTGGGTTCAATCCCCAGTACAGAAGAACTAAAGCCCACCTGAGGGACCTCATCTTGACTGTCACACTGATAAGGGCCAGGGGTTTCAACATCAACACATCATTTTGAAGGTACAATGTAACCCATAAGAGTAACCTTTGAAAATGCCAAGCAAGAGCTGCTCATGACTGGTGCTAATGGTTGGTACTTCTCTTTGCTCAGTATAGATTTAAGGCACTGTCTTCCCCTAGCTTTTACTCCTAAGCAACTTTAAAAATAGGAGCTAAATTTGTGTTGTTAATACAAAATCAAAGTAAGTAAATTCAGCTTCAAAAAATAAAAAAAAAAAAACATTCATCAGAGTACACTGTTAAGAAGGTAAAAAGATAATCCATAAACAGGAAAAAGATATTTGGAAATCATAAATGCTTCAAAGATGTATCCATGTCATATAATGAGCTTTTACAGTTCAGCAAAAAAAAGACATAATTGAAAACAATTGCCATAAAATAGGTTGGTGAACTGTAAGAGAATGTAGACTTCCAAAATGAAGGAGCAGTAAACACACAAAATCAAACAGTAAAAGCACAAGAAAGAATCAAACACCAGACCTAAAGAACACAATGACTGACCTGAAAAAAACAAACAAACCAAAAACCAAAGAGATTTCAATGTCAGAATTGATAAAAGAAAGAGCCAGCAAAGAACTGTTAAGGAAGTGTCCAAGAGTTGTGGGACAGTATCCAAACCAATATCATGCCATGGCATTCCCAGAAAAAAAAAAGAAAAGAGGTTGAAATCTTACTTAACTAAGTGACAAGCTGAGCATGGTGGTATACACCTGTAATCCCAGCGCTTGGATATCTGAGGCAGGAGGATAGTTATGACTTTGAGGCTGGCTGGGACAACATAGTGAGTTCAGAGCCAGCCTGTGCTACATAGAAAGACCTTGTCTCCAAAAACAGCAAAATTAAAATTTAAAAACTTCCCATACCTTGGAAATAGAAATGAGCCAAAAGAACCTCTTGTGTAGATATTGTTTAAAGGGTGTTTTTTTTTTTTTTTTTAATGAATTTAGGGTAGAGTCTACAGGGTCTCACTACATAGATCAGACTCATAGTGATTCTCTTGTTTTCAGCCTCCCAAGTGCTGGGATTACAGGCATGCACCACCACACCCAGTCTCAATCGCTGTCTCAGTGCGCACTGGGGTGACACTTCACACCAGGGATCAAACCTCAGCCACTGCACTCCGCTGAAGCAGGCTAGGCTATGTGGCTGGCCCTAAAGAGATCTTTATAACATTATTGTGAGATTCTCAGAAGCAAAGAGTTGATCTTGAAAGTATAAGATCAAAGAAAAAAATGCTATTACATAGTAAGCAACTGCCATAAGGCCATAAGGGATTTCTCAGCAGAGGACTTTCAACCTATAGAGAATGACAATAAAATATTCAAATTTCCAATAGAAAAAAAAAAAAAAAAAGTCTTCTAAGCGAGAGTACAATATTATACCAACCACCAGGGCTACTCTTGAGAAAAGGACAGATAAGAATTTTTCAAGATAAACAAAAGCTATAGGAGCTGCTCCTCACAAGACCTGGTTTATAAGAATGCTAACCATCTTCAAGTTGAAAAAAGAAGATGCCATCTCAATACTTTTCTCTCTTTGCTGAGTCAAAATATCTGACACCCAGAGTTAAAGCAGGAAAGGTTTATTTATCTCACAGTTTGTGGAGGTTTCACTCCCTAATTGGCTGGCCCCAAGGCAGGGTTGGACAACAGACAGGCATCACCCAGGAGAAACAGTTCATTGTGGGCAGAAGGTAACAGAGCAACAGAGGGCAACCACAACACACTCTGTGCCTCAGATCTTATCCAGGCTACTTAAGGCACATAACACTCATACCCTCATTCCTAGCACCATTGAGCCTAGCATTGCACCGTGAATCAACCCCAGCCTCACACACTCTAGATCCAGCCATCTCTGAATAAACCACACCTACGTCTGCATGAGGTGTTGGGAGACACCTAGACTTGAGCCAAAAGAAATGCTAACAGATGCTGAACCACTTTCATGAAAAAGTGAAAATATAAAAGTTACTATAGAAGGAAAGATATTGATAAATTCAGGACACTCAATTACTATAATTGTGACTGATAAACTATTTTTTAATTTAAAACACAAACATATTAAAAATAATCACAACCACAATAATTTGCAATGAATACACAACACATAAAAATATAAATTTTTAAATTGTTAACAAAATGTAGGAGAATTAAAATATAGAATTGTATGTATAGTCAAATTTAAGCTTAAAACTTAAATTGTTGGCTTAAAATAGACTATTATAACTCTAAAATGTTTTTATAAGCATCACAATAACTACAAGAAAAAAGTGGAAAATGCCGAAAAGATAAAGTCAGCAAACATACCACTATAAAAAATGAAATCACAAAGCAAAATACAAGAAGAAAAAATAAATTTTTAAAAAACCTCTGCAAAATGATCAGAAAATAGCATGTTGTCAGCGGTACATTCTTACATTCAATGTAAATATTAAATTTTTCATTCATCATATGTGGTCACTCAGTATTTTTTTTAAATATCAAACAAAATTCTACTAGCTGCAAGAAACTTATTGTAGCCTTAAAGATATACACAGTCTGAAATCATATGTAATCTGAAAGGATGGAAAAATATACTCCATAAAAATGGCAACTGAAGCAGAGCAGCGTTAATATTACATTACCCAAAAAAATATTAAGTCAAAAACTGTCACAAGAGACAAAGAAGGTCACTATATAGTGATAGCAGTCTACTGATCGCAAACATACAACAATTGTAAGTACATATATATCCAACATCAGAGCACCTAAATATGAAAGGCAAATATTCAAAGAGCTAAAGAGAGAATCAGCAATCCAACAATAGCAGAGGATTTTAGCATTCTACTTTCAACAATAAATAGATTAACCAGATAAAATCAGCTAACAAAGAGTAGATTTAAACAACAGCAAACACGATATCTTATGCAACAGCAGCAGAATATACAGTCTTTCCTAGTACACATGGAACAGTGTCTAGACTATTAGATAAAACAAATCTTTAAAAATTCAGGAAGATTTAAATATGATATCAAGGGTCTTTTCTAGCCACATAGTATGAAACTAGGATATCAATAACAGGAGAAATATTATAAAATTAATAATTTTGTGGAAATTAAACAACATAAACCTAAATGGTCAAAAAATCAAAATATAAGTAGAAAATATCTTGACACAAATAATAATTGAAGTACAATGTACCAAAACTTAGCAGATGTGGAAAAAGAAATGTGAAGAGGTAAGCTTAGAGTGATAAAAATCTAACCACATGCTAAGCTGGCACGGCCCCCCAGGTACACTGAGTCCAGGGGTGGTGGCACAAGCCTGCAATCCCAGTGTTTCGAGTCCAAGCTGCCTAGTGAGACACTGTAAAAATACATCATCATCATCACCATAATATCTATCTTACGAAAGATGGAAACATGTAAATAATCTGTATAGCTCAAGTAACTAAAGAAGAACAAATTAGGCTTAAAGGAGGAAATAAGTTACAAATATAGGACCAGAAATAGAAACTACAAAGATAGAAAAGGAAAATGAAACTAAGAATGGGTCTTTTTGCTTGTTTGTTTCTTTTTTTGTTTGGCAGCTTTTTGAGTTTTCTGAAACAAGAGACTCACTTTGTAACCCAGGCTGGGGGCCAGGGAGACAGCTCTGTGGCACAAGTGCCTGCCTGGCAAGTGCAAAGTTGTGAGTTCGAACAAAAAAAAAAGCACCATCTACAGTCCAGGCTGGCCTCAAACTCATGGCTGTCCTCCTGCCTCATCCTCTCAAGTGCTGGGATTACAGGCTTGAGCCACCATGTCTAGATCTCAGACTCATTTTTTTAAGATAAACCACAAAATTGTAGCTAACCTATGAAAAAAGGGAAGGCTTAAAATTATAAATGAAAATGGGGCAGTACAACTAATTTCACTAAATATAATAGATCATAAGAAACTTCTGTGAATAATTGCGCCTCAACAAACTAAATAATTCAGTAACTGGACAAATTGCATTTACTTACCAAGACTGAATCATGAGAAAAAGAGAAAATCTGAACATTTAAGTTAGGTAATTGAATTAATTACCTAATAATAAGTTAGGCATTTGAATCAATGATCACAAGCTCCCAACAAAGAGAAGCTCTGGACCTGGTGACTTCCTTGACAAATTCTGCCAAACATGTAAGGAAGAACTAATATTTTACAAAGTTTTCTCAAAAACTAAAGAGTGAGGTAAATTTTCAAACATTTTTGTGAGTTCTACATTACCCAGACATCAAAACAAGATGAGGACATTATGTCAAAAGAAAACTATAGGGCAATATCCAGATGGGAACAAAAATTCTGTATGGAATGATAGCAAACAAAATTCAGTAGCACATAAAGTGGACCATACCTTGTGGACAAATGGCATTTATCCCTGAAATGCAAGTATAGTTCCATGTATGCATATCAATACATGTATTGTGCCACCATTAACAGGATGGAAGATAAAAATAACATGGCCATCTCAATAGATGCAGAAGAGTTATTTTTCAGAACTCCACATCCTTTCATAATAAAAACTCACCAAATTAGCTATAGAAGGGATGTAACTGGATATAATAAATACCATTTATTAACCTCACGGCTAATATTATACTTAACGGTAAGAAGCTGAGTTATTCCTTTGAGATGAGTAATATGACCAGGATGTCCATCCTCACCACTTCTGTTTAATGTAGTATTAGAACCTCTAACCAAAGCAATTAGGTCTGAAAAAGTAAGAAAAATTCTCCCAGTTGAAAAAAAATTAAATTTTTCTTTTTTTTTTTTTTCAGACAAGATTATCAAAAGCCCAGGCCATAAGTGTAATAAAAGAAAATCCTAATGATTCCATTGAAAAACTTAGAATTGATCAACAAATCCAGTAAAACTTCATGATACAAAAATCAACATGAAACATAGTATATATACACCATAGTAATCAAATACTTTCAAATTTTAATAATATACTTTAAATAGCATCCAAAGTATGATCTAATTGGAATATGTTTACAGAAGTGAAAGAGCTCTACACTCTAAAAAAATTATGGAAAAAATTAAAGACATGAAATATATGGAAAGATACCTTATGTTCATAGATTGTTAAAATTTGTTACTGTTAAAACTAATACTCTTAAAATTTCCACATCACCCTTAAACAAACTACAGATTCAGTGCAATCACTATCAAAATACTGAGGACATTATCCAAGAAGCATACAAAACAAACCTAAAATTCATATGGAACCATATAAATGAGTTCCAAAGTAGTATTACAAAAATGAGTAGCCAAAGTAGTATTACAAAAACAACAACAACAACAAAAAAAAACCTAGAGGCCTACAGTTCCTGATTTCAAAATGTGCTATCAGCTATCTGTAATAATCAAATCAGCATGGTAGTGGCATAAAAAGATAGACAAATGGCACAAAATAGAGGGGCCAGGCTACCAATAGAGGAAAGGTAGATTCTTCAATAACAGTATTGAGAAAACTAAGTATCTACATACAGAAGAACAAAGTTGTAAACTTGCACTATGGATAAAAAAATTACTAAAATAGATTAAAGACTTGAATGTTAAGAATTAAAACTTAAGGGGCTGGCGAGATAGCTCTGTGGCACAAGTTCCTGCTTGGCAAGTGCAAGCTCGTGAGTTCAAACCCTGGTCCCACAAAAAAAGAAAACAAACAAACAAACAAATAAAAAACTTTGGAAGAATTAAAACTTAAAGTTACTTTTTAAAGAGCAACCTCGCTGAAGCAGGAGGATTGGTACGAGTTCGAGACCAGCCTGGGCTACAAAGTGAGCTCAAGGTCAGCCTCAACTGCATAGCAAGACCCTGTCTCAAAAAAAAAAAAGAGCAACCTCAAGGAAAAGTTTCTTAATAGTCATCTGAGTAGTGGTTTTTCTGGGTGGGATCCCAAAGCCAGGCTGTAAGTGTAATGAATTGTAAAATATTCACCTTGTATTTTGACTACTCCATTTAAGTTAGGTAATTGAATTAACTACCTAACAATAGGTAATTCCTTCGTGTATTACTTCGAAGGAATTTGGACATTTTCTACTTGTGAAAGTACCACTGCATTCTCAACTTTTCACATCTCTATTTGGCCTTTTTTGATTTCTTTTTAGTGTCTTCTTTACTGGATGATGTTTCTCTTTATTATCTAACCTTAGGTTATTAAAATGTTTCTCTTTATTATCTAATCTTAGGTAATAAAATGTTCTACATAGATAATAAAGAAAAACATCATCCAGTTGAGAAGGCATTAAAAAGAAATCAAAAAAGGCCAAAGAACGATTTGAAATGTTGAGAACTCAGTGATGCTTTCACAAGTAGAAAACGCCAAAATTCCTTCAAAGTAGTACATGAAGGGTGCATTCCATGTACATGAAGCTTGCACCCCCCCTGATTTTTCCCCCAGGTACCGCCTGATTGGCTCCCCCTCGGCCATGTGTGTGTTTTTGGGCACTAATGTCGTGTGGGATCGTGAACCGCCTGTCTGTGACAGTAAGTTGAAACCTTCTTTCCCACCAATTTTGCTAATAGATTCAAGCTTCCCTCTGGAGCTACAGATTTGTGTGTGGTGCTGGAAAGCTAACCTAAAAGCATACATGTTCTAAACAAGTGCTCTCTCACTAATCTACTCCTCCAGCCCTACAAGGAATTATAAATGTATTTGTCCAGTTCCTTTTCTGACCTCAATCCTTCAAATAGAGGAAGACTCCTATAATGTTCTCAAATATTTCCAATGTCCTCAAGACCTGTATCGTTAAGTTTCCCGTTCTGCTGGAACATGCCTTCTCTGAATATGGAGCCTCAAATGTGTATAACCCTTCATATCTTATTTTTAATCCTGTTAACTTGGACTTACGTTGGTTCTGCAATTTCAGCTATAGTAGATGCTCAATCTAGCATATTAGTAAAGTTTAATGCAACTGTGGATGAACCAACACTGTAACATTTTGGGGATATAGTAAAACTTGAAAAGCACAGGGCACTGTCAAATAGAAAGTCAGAATTTATTTTGACCTATATCTTGGGATATACCCTTAGAAAATTATACAGGGCCAGCCAGATATCTGAGAAGATGAAAGCACCTGCTTATACAGGCACAGGGACTGGTGTTCAATCCCTGGCCTGCCATGCCAGACCTGCCCCTTGGGCACCCTGAGACATTGATGCTGGGCCTAGTGGTGCACACCTGCAATCTCAGCACTTGGAGGCTGAAAACAGGCACGTGACTAGGAGTTGGATCTGTGTAGTGAGACCTTGTAGCGCCTGTACTAAATACATAAAAAATAACGACAATACAGATTCTTTTCAAGAAGTTTACTATCTACTTTTTTTTTTTTGTCTTTTTGAGACAGGGTCTCACTATGCAGTTCAGCCTAGCCTTGAGCTCACTTTGGTAGCCCAGGCTGGTCTTGAACTTGCACCGACCCTCCTGCCTCAGCCTCCCAAGTGCTGGGATTACAAGCATGCGCCACCATGCCCAGCCCTACTTTCTTTTACAGCATTCTTTATAAAAGTAGAAATGTTAAAGTAGCTAAAGTTCACTATATCTTTCAAATTATGATTTGGAAATAATTCAATAAAAAGAAAGAGATAAGTTAAAATGATTTTAAAGAATTGCCTAAGAAACAAAATATCCACACAAAATTATGAAAAATACATCTGTACACTGGAATGTGATTTATTTGCTTTTCTTTTTTTAAAGATGGGTCTTTTTTGTTTATTTATTTATTTTTATGGCCGGCTTAGCCCGCCCCAAGGGCAGGGCTGGCGTAGCATGTGGTGCCAGGGATCGAACCGCGGTCCCTGAAGCCACCCAAGCTTTCCCAAGCAGGTGCTTTAGAGCACTGAGCCATCCCGCCAGGCCCCTTATTTGCTTTTCTTTTCTTTTTTTTTTTTTGGTATTTTTAGGAAAGGGTCTACAGGGTGTTCAGGGTCTCAGTACTAGCTGGAACTCATAGTGATCTGCCTGTTTACAGCCTCCCAAGAGCTGGGAATATAGGCGTGCATCACCACACCCAGTCTCAACTGCCAGCTCAGCGCACCCCACAGGCAGGGCCAGCATGGCAGGCCCGGGGATTGAATCCCTGGCCCCTGCACCTGCTTGCAGGTGCTTTAATCTGCTGAGCTATTTGGCCAGCCCTAGAATGTTATGAAATATAAAAAAGAAGTACTTAAAAACATAGAAATGTAGATTTTATTTGAAAAGAGACTCAAGACAGATAATAGATACCATTTTATTAAAAGATAACACAGTTATGCCTGTATCTCTGTTTTTATCTCAGTCTTTAATTCGATAAACATCCCTATAACTAACACTCAGTAGGCAAGGCTTTCCATGTGGAATTTGTTAACAAACTGTCTCTTTAGTACCAATTAAAACCAAGCCTCTCTCCCCTAGTCCTAGGTCTCTTCCACTTGCACAAATTAAGTGACACTGCCATCAGCTACTAGAAAAGATGCCAGTAACTAATGTTGCTGCTCCAGTGGGAGTACGCTGGGACACATATGTCCATGTGGCTTAAAATAATTTACATTTTCTAATGACTTATGATGCTTTTTTATGCTGACCATTATATGTTTACCAACATTTTTATAAGCTTTCAAAATACCTGTTTTAAATCTTGTGCCTATTATTTAGTCTGCTTACCTTTTTGTTTTATAAAAGTTATTTATTCTTGTATTTTCACCAATTTGTGTTTAGTATGTTTAATATTAAATGTGTTACAGTATTTTCATTCAGGGTATAGCTTTGCTTTTTACTTTTTTTTTTTTTTTTTTTTTTCGGTCTTTTTGAGACAAGGACTAACTGTGCAGTTCAGGCTGGCTTGAGCTCACTTTGATAGCCCAGGCTTGTCTCAAACTCTCAGCGATCATCCTGCCTCAGCCTCCCGAGTGCTGGGATTACAGGCGTGTGCCACCATGCCCGGCTTGCTTTTTACATTCTTAATGATAACTTTTGGTAATGGAAGTTCTACTTCTGTGATGGAAGAGTGCTGGAAGTTGAACCTAGGGCCCTGTGGGTTAAACATACAATCTACCATGAAGCCACACTCAGCCTTAAAGTTCTCTGTGTCAGTAGTGGTCAATCAATGAACATCTCCTGTTTTAGTTATTCTTTTTATTGCTCTACTCAGGAAGTCCTGGCCTGTTATAAAGAATAGTTTCCCATGTTTCACTCTTTAAACTTTATTGTATTGTCTTCATGGCTAAGTCTACAATTTGCACAGAGTATAATCAAGCTTTAGGGAGAGCTATCTGTCTTTCCAGGTGGATAGGCTATTGTTCTAGTGTTATTTATTTACAAGACCATTCCTGCACACTGCAATACAGCAGAATCATGGCCAGAAGTCAGTTGACATTATATGTTGGTCTTATGCCAGAGAGGCAGTGTTATTTGCCCAGTAAATTACTGTGATATTACGTTAGGATTTGCTATTTGGTGGCAAATAAATTTTAACTATGGGCTTCTTCCAGGTTTGTTTGGTGGTTTTATGACCTTCACATTTCCATAAAAATTTAGAATCATCATGTCAATGTCCACAAAAAGAATCTGGCTTGAATTTTTATTGAGTTTCAATTAACGCAATAAATTGATTCATAAACAACAAATTTATATTTTTCAGTTCTAGGCCCATTAGCATGAAATACTCATTTTTGAAAGATTTTATTTCTTTCAGAAATATTTGCTAATTTACATTACAGAAGTATTTTACATCTTCCATTAGACTTACTCTTATGTATTAATTTTTGAAGTCCATTCTATTTGTTTAACTTGAATCCAGCAATCTTGCTAAAACTACTTTATAAGTTCAATAATTTACCTACACATTCTTTGAATTTGCTGCATAATTTGTTGTTAGGTGAAGTGTTTAGAACATTTAAATTTAGTATGGTTACTGCTATAGTTAGGTATAAGTCTAACACCTTTCCATTTGTTTCATATTCCTTTATTCATCATTTATCATATTTTAAAATTAATGAAGTATTTTTGTTAGCCTAAATGTCCTCTGAGTAGCATTTTTACTATCTCTTTTTTTGCTATCTTCATTTTGTTATTCTTTTATTTTTAATGAGTGACCTAGAAACGATGTAGATCCTTGGTATATTGCAGTCTAACTTAAATTGTATTTTTTACTAATCCTTGACAAAGTAAGCAGAGCTCAAATAGTTTAACATCGTTTATGGCCTCCTGCCAGTTCCTGACTGCTATCTTTAAATTCCACCAACAATCAATATTTTTCTTTTTATAAAAACATTTATTTATTTTAGTTATTTTAAGTTTATAAATAAAATTTCCAATATCAGTAGCCCTGTTGGGTGTCTAACTGTATCATTACTGATTTTCCTGGTTCTCATGCATGCTGTCTCTTCAAGTATATGCTTATCTTTGTGCACCAGGAATTCTGTTTGAAAACTTGCATGTAGAAGCAATTTCAAGGAGGTAAATAAGCTCAAGATATTAAATGAGCCTATTAGGTGGCTTTCCATCACTACATGAAATACCTGAAATAATTAACTCGGACCAGAGCAAGTTTATTTGGGCATCTTTATGTCTTCTCAACCTATATTTTCCCACCTTGGATTTTCGCCTTCTCCCTTCCCTCAGCCCAGCAGTGCTGCACAATTTGGTTAGTTCTCTGAGCTTCACAGATATGTTCTTTAGATTTCCAGCATTTTAAACCTTTCTTAGGACCAGAAGAATTATTATTTGATGTGAATTATTGAGATTACCACTACTAGAAGCAGAAACCTCCTTAAGAAACCTCAACTTGGCAGAGTGCATGGGTAAGGTATCAGCCCTTGACAAGTTATGGAACATTTGAACTCACATTTAGAAGTATGTATTACTTGAAATTTTGGTGGGACTTATGGGGATGTTTTTCTGTTCTTACAATTTTCTTAGCCAATTCTAGCTTACTTAGTTTCTTACTTAGTTTTCTATTTCTGCCATTTAGCTTTCTAACGTGTTTAGCATAATTGTTTACAGTTTCATAAATATTCTCGCATATGTTTCAAATATATTCATCTCTTATTTCTATATATTTGTGATTTTTCTCATATTATTCTTTTCAGCAAAAGTTTTGATCATTTTTTGAATCACAAAACAAAAAGTATAATAATGTTCAGAAAGTTAATTAAATATTAATTAAAATTAAATTAAATACTTCAAAATAATATTCCAAAATTCAAATCAAATTATGATTCCAACTTAGAGGCCAGAATGTTGTGTGTCATATGTATGAATCTGTCATCAATTCAGAGTACTCACATAGTATTTGAATAGGTGAATATATATAAAGATATCAACTAAGAAAAAGTTTCCATGGTAGTAAAGAATTACTAAGAATAAAACATAACATAAATACTGAAATTGCAAATATATGACCAGAACTTCTAACATTTTGGGGATAGGATGTCACACAAAGTTCTAGTAAGTCATGTACATGGACAGTGTCCATGATGCTTACTGCTGGCCAGGTGTCACTTTCACGTATACAAAAGAATAGTTGAAAGACTGCTTTTACATACCTCTTTTTCTCCTATGTTTAATTATTTGCCCTATTTGATGAATTCTTTCTGTTCTCCTTCATGAAGTTGTGGTCATTTTGATCCTTCTCTAGAATATCTTTTAGTAAACCATTCAGTGTTGCCTTTGTAATCATGAAATTCTTTAGTTGTTCTTTGTCCTGAGTATTTCACTTCTCCATTAAACTTGAAAGAGAGTCTTGCAGGACATAATAGCCTGGGCTGGAATTTGTTTTCTTGCAAAACTTGAAATACATTGCTCCATGCTCTTCTTGACCTGATTTTTTGTAAAGGGAAATCTGCCATTATTCTAATGGGTTTTCCTTTAAATGTGATCTGTTTCTTTTCGCTAGTAGCTTTTAGTATTCTGTTCCTGTGCTGAATTTCTGGGATCTTGATTATTACATGTCTGGGTGTGGTTTAATTGGGTTGATTTTATTTGGAGTTCTATATGCTTCAGTTACCTGAATGTCAAATTATTTCACCATATTTGGGAAGTTTTCTGCTATTCTGCCCATATTCTTTTTATATTATTTGTACAGACTCCTTCTTTCTCATTGATGCCTATTAGTCCTACATTGTTCATGTTTGCATCATCTTGCAGATGTTGAATTATTTTGTCTTGCATCCTAGTAGTTATTAAGAAATATTTTCTTACCTCTTCACTAGCTACAATGGTGTCTTTTAAGGTCGAATGACTATTTTCACTTTCATTGAAACGGTATTACCAGCTTGTGATTGAGGTTTTAAGTTTCTGTATAGCACTTTGAATCTGCTTCATAGATTCTATTACTTTCTTATATTGCTCATTCAAGAATTCCATTATTTTTCTATTCTCCTCTATTTTTTTTATCATTCTTTAGAAGCACTTAGTACTTCTTTTATTGTAGGTATTATTTCTTTTTCTACTTCAGAAATTATGTCTGATCTGATTTCCTCTATGCCTTTCTGCAGTTGTTTCTGTACTTCAGATGCTATTATTTCAGAGATTTCAAGTGTGGGATTTCCAATTTTTTCTATGCTGTTGTCTCCTGTATTTGTTCTGGGTGGGCTCGGGACTTGAGAAAACATTTTTCTCCTTTTCTTTGTCATTTTGTATAGCCCTGCCTTCTGACTTTTGGTGTAGAGATGTGGTAGTGTTCTTACCTTAGCACCAGGTCTGGATCTACCAAGTTCAAAGTCTTCCAGGTAGATGTGGCTTGTCTCTAGTCGCTCTGCAGGGAGTTCTGCAGTTTTCCACACTGGAAACACTGGGCCTGGTTGCTGGGTCAAATGAATTTCCCTCGGGGCCCAAGTGTTCTACATCACATGCTGGGCCTGGTTTTTGGTCGAATGAGTTTCTGGCAGGCACTGAGTAGTCTTACTCAAAAGTTTGTATCTTTTTCATAAAAAAAAAAAAAAACACTACACTTAAATTCTAGAGGAGATAATTCAGTGTCAGAAGTGTTTGCCTGGCCCCAGTGCCACAAAAAAAAAAAATTAATTTGGGCTGGGGAGATAGCTTATGGTCTAAGTACCTGCCTGGCAAACACAGGGACTCAGGTTCAATCCCTGTACCCCATGCTGTGCCAGCTCTAGAACCCTGAATGTGCTGTGCCAGCCCTAAAACAGGAAGTGGTGGTGTATGCCTGTAATCCCAGGGCTGGGGAGGCTGAGACAGTAGGATAACTATAAATCTAGACTGTGTAGTGAGACCTTGTACCAAATAAATTTTAAAATAAAAATAAGGGGCTGGGGAGATAGCTCAGTTGAATAAGCGTTTGCCTGGCAGTCGCAAGGACCAGAGCTCAATCCCCATTTCTGCAAAAATAAATAAACAAATTTAGGGCCAAAAAAATAAGCTATAGTCAGTTAACAACCAAGGTGAAAATTAATTAAACAAGGGCAAGAATAAGCCTGCATTTACTCTATAATAACATAAACCAAAGAGCAGATTGTGCTAATAAATAGAAGTGTTTACAGCAAATGGTAGAAAGGCAGATCATCTTACTGCCATGGTAAGTAATGTCTTTACAAAGACTTACCTAAACATTAGCAAATATTAAAAGCAAATAGTGAATATAAAAATAGTTTAGAGACTCATTTGATTTTTTTCTCCCTCGTTATTTAAATTCTTGTTATTTAACCTGCCGTCCCTTTTTGTAGGAATTCCTTGCAAACCACCCCCTACTATCGCTAATGGAAATTTCTTTAGCATCGAGAGAGAAAATTTTGTGTATGGAATGGCGGTAACCTATCGCTGCAATACTGGAACAAGAGGAAAGTCTTTTGAGCTTATTGGGGAGCCGACCATATTCTGCACCAGCAATGATAATGCAGTGGGCATCTGGAGCGGCCCTGCCCCTCAGTGCGTCCTACCTAATACATGCACACCTCCGCCCATTGAAAATGCAGTCATAGCATCTGAAAACAAAACTGTGTTTTCCCTAAATGAAATTGTGGAGCTTGTGTGTCAGCCTGGCTTCATCATGAGCGGCCCCTCCAGGGTGCAGTGCCAGGCCAAAAACAAGTGGGTGCCAGAGTTGCCAAGCTGCTCCATGGGTGAGTCATGCCATGACTGGGCAGGGGCCCATAGGTGACAGAGTGGGTGGAGGACCAGAAGATCGATGTTTATTCTGAAAGGGGTGTGGTGAATGTGCCCAGTGAGCCCACTTTCTTGGGTGGGTGGAGTGACGGGGATGTGTGTGCACAGGTATGTACATTCAAATTGAGAAGCAAATTCACTCGCAGCACAAATGTGAACCTCAAAGAATTTAGAAGTTCTCTGCATGCCTCACCTCTACAGCCTCCATTGTATGATAATCAGCAACACACTCTGAGTGATTGGTCACTGGCCAGGAGCTGTGCCATAGGTTATATGTGCATTGAATCCTTAAAGCAAAGCTCTGAGGCAGTTGCTACTCCTTCCATTGTCTACAAAAACAGTATATCTTAAAGAGATTAGATTGGGCAGGCAAGATAGCTCCGCAGAGCTATCTTGCCTGGTGCCTGCACCACTTGCTGCGCCAGCTCAGCCCCCAGGCACATGGAACTGACCACAGAGTCTGGGTATAGTGGTGCATGGCTATAATCCCAGCACTGGGGTGGCTGAAAACAGGAGGATCACAGGAGTCCAAGCTGCATAGTGAGACCCTATACCAAATACATAAAAGAGAGAGAGAGATAAGATCATTTCTAAGATGAAATAAACTAAAGACCACAACACAGTTCTGCCTATCTCTAGACCCTTGATTTGACAGTATCCACCTCAGATTCCTCAGGAATGAGGGGTTCATGCAGAAATCAGTCATAAAGGTGGGCAGGGTAGGGAGTACATGCAAAAGGAGGAAAGCAGCATTGCCAGCAACTGGGGGACTACTGTGACCATAGGGTTGGAATTCAGGTGTCTACATTTGGGATTCAGGGGCCAGCTCTGCTCCCAGGATTCAGAAGCCATGGCTGGAGTCAGAGTCACTGACATTTGTACAATCAGAGCATGTTAACAGAGTCATGTGAGACACTTTTAGAATCAGAGTGGCTTCTGTCCTTTTTCCACCTCTTAATTTGGCATATATGCTTCAATGAGTAAAAGTAGACCAGCACTCAACAGACAAAGCTATTGTAGTATTCAGGCTTCTAGCAGAACAGTCAAGAGGACTTGAGGGTGTTAGGATGCAGTGCAAGGCAGTCACTAAATTGAACCAGCACAGCCCTCACACAAAGCATCACAGCTCATTTAGAAGAACTGGGGCAATGGGCCCTGTAACAGCAGAGTACCTGTGCTGTCATTAAGGAACTCATTTATTCTATTTCAGTGTCCCATGTTACAATAGAGAAAACCAAGGTCCAGAGAGGTAGACTGAAACCTGCACAGCAAAGTAGAAATGATCCTTTCAATTTAATTCTGAAGGCTCACATGCATTTTGATTCCCCAAGTTCAAGCCAACCATAGAAGGAGGCAGAGAAGCTAGGCATGGTGGCGCACATATGTAATCCCAGCACTTGGGAGGCTGAGGCAGGAGAATTGGTGCGAGTTCAAGACCAGCCTGGGCTACAAAAGTGAGCTCAAGATCAGCCTGAACTGCATAGTGAGACCCTGTCTCAAAAAGACCAAAAAAATAAAAAATAAAAAAAAGGGAGGCAGAGGAGCTCTGCAGTATTATTCTGCTGTGTGTGTGCCCCACCTTGTGGTCTATCGCTTTTCAGGAGGATTTGTCTGAGGTTTTCATTCTGTTACAAGAACAGATAAAATGGGCCAGCAGCACCAGGTCTGTACAAGTAGACAGACAAGTCAGAGTTCTCCTGGCCTTCACATCTGGGGCCCCTGGGAGAGAAGAGGAGAGCAGACACAGGTTCTGTTCCCAGCGTGGGTGTGTAAAAATGAGTGGGGAATTTGTCATTTGAGACATGGGCATACACATCACTTATTGCCTAAAATGTAGAGCTGCAAGATGGTAATGCCTGTCTGGACAGGAAGTAAGGTTTAAAAATCCATCAATCCTGCATAAACACTTGCCTGGCAAGCACAAGTTCCAGAGTCCAATCTTTGGTATCAAAAACAAAAAATAAAGTAATTAAAATTATGAAGTCCATCCACCCTAACAGTTTTGTTCAGATGAGCAGGAATAGAAAGCGTTCCAGAAGTACCCATCAGCCATGTGACCACAGGTGCATGCTGTAGATGAAAAGCAACCCACAGTGACATCTCCCAGTCATAGCTGAGTGGTGAATTAGTTTTGTCACCTTTAGCAAGATATACCCCTACCCTGTGTGTGAGTGGATATATGTTCATTTGGTCCCAGTGAATGCAGAAGGTAGATGCTATTTTTTTTAAAATACAAGCTGTAATTATGATACTCTTGGACAGGGAGATAAAGTGGCATAAGTGCCTGCCTGGCAAGCACAAGGTCCTGAGTTCAATCCCTGGTACCAAAAATGAAAAAGAAAAGAAAAGAAAAAAAAAAGATTCTCCTGGACAATCCACCACTGAGGAAAAGTGATTTTCATATTTTAATTCTTTATTCCCAGTATGTCAGCCACCCCCCAAAATCCTGCATGGTCAGCACACCCCCAGCAACCAGGACTTCTTCCCCCAGGAGGAGGTGTCCTATAGCTGTGAGCCTGGCTATGACCTCAGCGGAGCTGCCACTCTGCGCTGCACCATTCAGGGAGACTGGAGCCCCACGGCTCCATCCTGCGAAGGTGCGCAGATACTGGGCTGGGCTTCAGATCATGCTCTTTATCCTTCACATGGCAGCCTCATGCCTGTTTTGTTTTCTTTCCTAGTGAAAGCGTGTGATATCTTCCCAGACCAACTCCCTCATGGTCGTGTGCTATCTCCACCTGATCTCCAGCCTGGAGCGAAAGTGTCCTTTACTTGTAATGAAGGGTGAGTAGGACCCAGAACAGAGACCAGAGAGTGAAATGAGAGCCAAGTCTGGGTATGGTGGCATATGGGCATGGTAGCATACACAGACACATAAGTCCAGCTCTAGGGAGGCTAAGGGCCGAGGATCACCATGAGCTTGAGGACATCCTAGGCTACATAGCAAGTCCCTGGCTCCAAAACAAATAAAACAAGAGTGGTGGTGCACTCTTGTAATCCCAGCACTCAGGAGGTTGAGGCAGGAGGATTGCTGCAAGTTTGAGGCCAGCCTGGGCCACACAGTGAGTTCAAGGTCAGCCTGAGCTGCAAAGCAAGACCCTGTGTAAGGGGAGAGAGAGAGACAGAGAGACAGAGAGGCAAAGACAGAGACAGAGTCAGAGACAGAGACAGAGACAGAGACAGAATGAATTGCAGCATCATAGCTGCCTTAATGGCCTGTAACAATTCAGAATGTTTATCTTCCATGGCCCTTTGACTTTGGGGAAGCACCAGAAGTGATTGGATCTGGTGAACATAATAGAAAGATGGCAAGGACAGAATGATAAAACATTCAAATCAGTTTAGGGCATGAAGTAGCCCCAAAAGAATACAGGTGCTTCAGAAAGTGACAAGAAGGAAGGGATGAATGGGTTTAAAGTCAGGAGGATTTTGAGATGGATTAATGGCCATGTATCTTTTACTATAACAAATTTTGAAATTGTGAAGTAGTCACTGTATTTTAATTATGCCTTATATACGACAAGGATATTTATTATTATATATTATAGAAAATTAAAGGAGAAAATGATAGTAATTAAACTCTCCCAGAATTCAGTGGAAAAGGATAAAGAAAAAAAAAGAGAAAGCATATATGGATTCCATTAATGGAATCCAAAATGCACATAACAACTTCCAGAAAGATTAATTAAGGCCATATTATCTATAACTATGGAAAATTATGTATGTTAGAGATAGTGAAAAGTATTTCATAATTCACAAACAACAATTAAAAATATGCTACTCACAAAATAAAGAAACTTCCATCAACACCACACAGCTCCTCTGCAACACCGAAATACAGACGTCCAGGGAGCTGAACTAGGGTTCAGTTCTAGAGGCTTTGAGTACTTGAAACTCATGAGCTAAGGCCTCAGATTGTTCTGTGGAAGAATGCTTCCCAGGAAAAAGGTAAATCCAAGCAATTCATAAAGAAAGTTTTAAAAACATAAGATGACTATCAAAAGAAGTATTGGTAAGGGGCAGCCAGATAGCTCAACCGACCAGAGTGCCTGCTTAGGCAAGCGTCACCGGGATTCCATCCCCAGCACCACTTGCTGTGCCAGCCCCATCCTGGGAAGCACTGAGATGGTGATCAGACTGGGCGTGGTGGCACACACCTGTAATCCTAGTGCTTGGGAAGCTGAAAACAGGAGGATGACTATGAGTCCAATCTATGTGGTGAGACCCTGTAGACCCTGTACTAAAATACATCAAAAAAGACATATTAAAAAAAGAACTATGAGTGATATAGGGGGAAAAAATCACATGTAAAAGACCAGGATTAGTTATTTGTAACAAAATTAAGCTGGATACAGTGGCAGAACTACATCTTTTGAAGTGAACCATTATAACATAATCATGATTTACTAATCCTTAGTAGAGATATAAAATTATCACCATTACTAGAAAATGGGAGAAAGCAGAAAACAGTCTACAGCTATATTATTTGGAGCAGGTAAATTATACATGCCTAATACCACTAAAATTGAGAAATTAGGTTTAAAGATATGTGAGATATATATAGCATTTATGTCATATTCACCCACATGACATGGGGCAAATAGGTTGTAAACTTTCACTTTATTAGAAGAAATCTAACAGCTGCACCTACGTGATCCACATCGCAGCAAAAGGCAAGGAGAGGCACAGCGAAGATCGTATTCGTTTTCCTGGGTCAGACGTAAATGTTCTAGTGTTCGGGGCAGGTGAGGGGCATTTTCTGCTCCACTGGACACTAACAAGTGAGAGAGGCAGCTGAGAGGATGGCGACAGTGGGGCCAGACGTGCTGACCTCAGGAGAATCTCCCTTTCTAGAGACTGAAACTTGGGCTGGGATGTAGCTCAGTGGTAGAGACTGAAACTTCTAAGTGGTTTCTGTGGTCCCTCCAAGCAACAGGCCTCAAAGGGCATAGCAAATATTGTAAAAATACATGAACACTGCTGCATCATACACCCATGTGCATACACAGAGAACTGAAGAAAGAAACATATTAAACATGTACAGAAAACCTTGTTTTCTTTTTGTGCTTGGTACAATCCACAGTGAAGCCAGGAAAGGAAGGAAAACAATGGAGTTTATGAGTTTATCCACTTCAACAGGACAAGGGGAGGAAAGAGACATGGAAGCTGGGCCCATGGGGGACCTGCCCTCGGACTTCTCCCACATGGCAGTCATCTCAATTTTTCAGACACATCTGCCAGAAACGAAGCAGCTGGGGTGATGTGTGCCACATCATATTTTTCATGTTTATCCTTTAGGTTTCGACTCGTTGGTAAGTCATCTGCAGAATGCATCACCTCAGGAAAAGCCACCAGGTGGGACACAGAGCCACCAGTGTGTGAGCGTAAGTTGAAATCTCTTTGGCCATTTATCCCACCAGGTGGTCCTATACTTGCTCCCCACCCTATTTTATTATTATTATTGTTATTGTTTATTATACTAGTACAGAGTCTACATGGTCTCGCTGTGTAGATCCGAACCATAGTGATCCACCTGTGTTCAGTCTCCCAAGCGATGGGATTACAGATGTGCCCCACCAGGCCCAGTCTCAACTGCCATCTCAGCATGCCCCATGGGTGGGACCAACATGGCAGCCCACCCAGTGTAGAAAAGAATAAATCTCATGCCTCTTCAAAAATTTTATTCCTCTAATATCTGAAGAATTCAATAATATCCTTAAAACTGTTCACAGTCTTACAAATTTCTAGACTCACCTATCAGTTCCTCTTCTTATGTGTAATTTATTTTAATCAAGTTTATCACCTAGTATCTGTAGCAGGTGATTCTGGGATATTCTACAGTTACCAAATGCCACAGAGGCTTAAGGCCCTTCTGTAAAATGGCATAGTATATATATAGAACATATCCTCCTATGTGCTCTAAATCATCTCTTGTTCACTTGCAACTAATACAATATAAATGCCTTATAAATTATTGTCATGCTATATTTTTAGGGACTGAATACAGAAAAAAAATCTGCACATGTGCAGAATATTTTCCAAATATTTTCAATCCTCAGTTGATTGAATCTATGAATTGGAAACCTGTGGCTTTGGAGAATCAATAACGTAGTCTTGGATTCTTTTTGAGCAGCTCAAGTTCCACTTTGGAGGGTGGAATTTGGGGGCATTGCATCCAGTGGAGTAAACACAGAGCCAGTGAGAGCAGCCCAGTTTCCCTCCGCAGCTCTGCATATCACACGGGGGTGGAGAGCAAGCAGCTCCCCTGCCTTCAGCCCTTGTCTGAATGGTACTATCTTCATTGAGAGCAGAGTGCAAGTGAGCTCCCCAGACTTGGAGGGCAGAGAGAAATGAGGGGAACAAAGCCCACTGCCATTTAACGCGGAGTATAAAAGGATATAGCCCTGAGTTTGCTGATATTGCAAGGACAGCAAGAGCTGCGTACTTAACTGCTGGGAGGATGAGTCCGAACACGTTCCCTGGAAGAGCAGAGATGAGGTGCTAAGCATCAAGAACCCCAGCTGTCCATGGACAGATTTTTATGATCTGAAGATTTATATGAGCTGAAGGGCAATACTTATTAGTTGCCTCCTTTTTTCAATCGCTTGTATTTTCCTCTTCTTAATTTCTTATACATTTCTTTTCTTTCTTCTTCCAATTTGCATGCATATATCTGGAAATATAAATAACTGGTTGAAAGACAACATTATTATGTCTTACGACAAATACTGTGGACTTAACATATTATTTGTTAAGTAAAATTCCGTATCACTTGTAATATTTTAATTCTAATTCTTACTCTCTTTTAAAAAAAAAAAAAGTTATTGTGAAAAACCCTAGCTGTGTGAATCCCTTAATCTGGGGTCCACAATTTAGAATCCACTACAGAGCTGTCATGAGCTTTTCTGAAGACAGTGCTATATAGATGTTGCCTACATAGCTCTCCATGATTAAGCAATCTAAATGCTGAGCGTTTTCCAAATGATATTTTGGAAATAATCTGCTGAGAAAGGCATGTGTTTTATTAAATGAAAAAAGAGCTACAGTGTGCCAAAATGAGCTAGACCCTAGAGACAGCTCTGCCAGACAGAACTGGATAGAAATCCTGGTACTAAGAGGCCTGGCAGGATGGCTCAGTGGTCTAAAGCACCTGCATAGGAAAGCTTGGGCGACTGCAGGGACTGCGGTTCGATCCCTGGCACCACATGCTGCACCAGCCCTGCCCTCAGGGCAGGCTGAGCTGGCCAGGAAAATAAATAAATAAAAAAACAAACAAAAGTTCTGAAACAAGAAAATAAATAAATAAATAAATAAATTCTTTAAAAAAAGAAAGAAATCTTTGTACTAAATATTTCTCAGCCCACAGGTAGTTTAAAAAAACTGTTCTGTGAGAGGCTTTCATGAGTATGTGTATGAAAAATTTCACATTAAACATTTAGCATGGCTCTTTGTGGATGCAGCCTTAACGATAATTTGTATTCATCTATATTTTATAAAATTTTTCTAATAAATATATATCTTCTTACATATTTTCTTTATTTCAAACAAGTAAATAAGTTCCTAATAAGATATATATGCTAGAATAATATGCATATCTTATATGTTCTACAGTTAAAATGCCTAGCAGTTTACTAGGCATGTTACTTAAGAGTTAAATTTTGTCTCATATTTTTTCAGGAGTAACCTTTATAATACATTTTTCCATTTCTTCTCCATTGCTGGAGTTTTAAAATTTCCACCTTTTCTTGAGTTAACAGAGGCAAAATATATCTTTATTTCTAGTAAGTTCACTTTCAGATGCACATAAGTAGGATACAGTACTCTGCTTTTGCTACATCTGAATCTGTAATACTGTGTCTATTATATAAAATATAGGTGTGGCTTGCCTGTTTTAATGAATTCTTCCAGAGAACTTTTTTAAATTATTTTATTTTATTTTATTTCTTGTTTCAGAACTTTTGTTTGTTTGTTTTTATGGCTGGCTCAGCCTGCCCTGAGGTGCCCTGAAATGCAGCATGTGGTGCCATGGATCGAACCATGGTCCCTGCAGCTGCCTAAGCTTTCCTAAGCAGGCGCTTTAGACCACTTAGCCATCCTGCCGGGCCCCCAGAGCATTTTGTTTTTACTTTTGGGGTAAAGATGTGGTGCACACGCTTTGCATTACTAGTAACCAGCGGAATAGCACTAAGTGCTTGCAGTAGAGAGAGAAGTGAATTACAGTAGTAAAAACATGAAGTTCCCATTTACACTGATAAATAAACATATGTGATACAATAAAGATACAGGTATATCTACTGAAGTAATGTTAACTGAGATGTGTACATCCCATAATATTCTGGTTACCTAATCTGCAACTGCACTAAAGTATGTGTGTATATTGGCAAAGATCAAATAAGAACAGTATTATCGCAGTGAATACATGTGATAATTTTTTTTAAAAGTTTCGCAAACTTTTAATTAACTCTGACTTTAGGAAATTGGAATATTCTTAATTTGCTGTCTGTTTTGCAGAGATTACTTGTGATCCTCCCCCAGCCATTGCCCATGGAGATTTCTTGAGCACCAACAAAGATAGTTTCGTATATGGAACGGTGGTGACCTATCACTGCCGTCTTGGAGAAAGTGGGACAAAGATCTTTGACCTCGTGGGCAAGCCCACCATATCCTGCACCAGCAAGGACAGCCAAGTTGGCATCTGGAGTGGCCCTGCCCCTCAGTGCATTACACATGCTATGTGCACACTTCCACTCATTGAAAATGCAGTCATGGTATCTGAATACAAAACCAAGTTTTCCTTAAATGAAATTGTGGAGTTCACGTGTCAGCCAGGCTTCATCATGAGTGGCCCCTCCAGGGTGCAGTGCCAAGCTCTGAACAAGTGGGCACCAGAGTTCCCGAGCTGCTCCATGGGTGAGTCCAGCTGTGCCTGAGGAGGGGCCCACAGGCTACGGCGTGGGCCGAGGACCGAGAGATGGGTGCTCACTGTTGCAGACGTGCAGTGGGCAGGTCCAGTCGATGTATCAGGAGATTGTTGTGTTCACGTGTATGCACCTGCACTGGTGTGTGTGTGTGTATGCCTGTACTTGGAGTGTGTGTGTACACTTGTACTTGGAGCAGAGCTTTCCTAGCCAATAAGGGGACAGTCTCATTGGATAACTCTTGGGAAATGGTAGCTGCATTATCTCTTTGCTGGCAAAGAATGCTATGGACTTTGTGGGCAGCCTCATGATAGATACTTTCATATGCGTCCTCTCTCATTTTCACTTTATCACAACACTTTGAGATATGGTATTGCTATATTCATTTGATAAGAAGTTAGCTTGGCCTCTCAGAAGTTAAGTGGATTGCCCAAGTCATGTGCTAAGTGACAAACCTGAGATTTAAAAGGCAAGTGTGTCAATCCCCAGGGCCTGAGTGCTCTGGTTCTTGCCCTACTTCTATCAGTGAAAGGAAGAATCTGACTTATGAAGGTGGTAACATCAGAACTAGTGAAGAAGACACTAGGGTCTGTCTATCTTGGTCTAGTTCCTATATTTTGTAGGAATCTCAAGTCAAGGGGGTCTAGTAGTTTGCTGAAAGTTGTGCCATTTTTCCACTCATCTTTAATTAGACACAGATTAAGTTGAAGTTAAAATGTGTTCTAATGCCATAAACTCCCACCCAAAATAAATCAAGGGGACTCTGAGTCCAATATGCTCTCTTGTTTGGACTCAATTCACATATGGGTGAACTGAAATGAGTGCGGGGAGATCTGAGTTCTAGTTCTCTGCCTCTGTTACCAGCTAAGGGGCCTTTGGCTCCATTTTTTCCCCCTATTCTCACTTAGTAAACACAGGGCAGGTGGAATATCACTTGACTTCCCCTGTGCTACCTAAGCCCTTTTGTGTTACTTAGCTTTCTATTCTTGTAATAAACACCTGAGATAAACCAGTTTGAAAACTAAGGCTTATTGACTCAGTAATGGACCTTTGAGCTCATGATTGGTTGACCAATTGCTTTTAGGCCCATGACAAGGCAGCACCTTATGGTGGAGAGGAGCTTGTGACAGAGCAGAAGACCAGGACCTCACAATCCCTACAAGGACAAAGCCCAAGTCACCTAAAACTTTCCACTAGACCCTATCTCTGAAGGTGTCAATGCTTCCCAATAACTCCCTTAGCTGGAGAACAAACCTTCAGCACAAGAGTCTTTTGGAAATAGTCTCGATGCAAGGAACATTACCAATCCAGAGTATACCTAAGAAGTGTGATTGTCTAGCTCTGTGGAAAATTCTGGTTTAATGAGCATTTCCCCAAATGTACAAGTTTTTGGGCCTGTTCTTACCACAGAGTGTCAGCCACCCCTCAATATCCTGCCTGGTTAGCACACCCCCACCAGGTCCCCCACATCTGGGCAAGAAGTGCCCTATGACTGTGAGCCTAGCTATGACCTCTGAGAGGACTGCTTCTCTGTCCTGCATGTCTCAGGGGCACTGCAGCCCCAAAGTCCCCTCGCGTGAAAGTGCCCAAATGCTGGGCTGGGTTTCAGATCACACTCTTATCCTTCACGTGACAGCCTCATATGCTCACGCGTGTTTTGTTTTCTCTCCTAGTGAAAGCGTGTGATATCTTCCCAGACCAACTCCCTCATGGTCGTGTGCTATCTCCACCTGATCTCCAGCCTGGAGCAAAAGTGTCCTTTACTTGTAATGATGGGTGAGTAGAACCCAGAACAGAAACTAGAGCTTCGGTGCTAGCGAAGGCCTCTCTTGAATTCAAGGTCTCAAACAGAAAGAAGACTGACCCATTGGAAAGAAGTTCTCAGGGAAGCAAACTCCTGGAAGGACAGTTTTGAAAGAAAGGTAAAGGGTTGGAGCCATAGACTGCCTGGTAAGCACAAGGACCCAAGTTTGATCCCTAGTACTTGGCTAGGGTGCACTGTGCTGCCCTAAAACCAGGCATGGTGTCATATACCTGTAATCCCAGCACTGGGGAGGCTGACATGGAAGAATCACTATAAGTCTGAGCTGTGCAGCAAGACCTTGCAATAAATAAATACCCTGTGATAATTTAAAAAAAAAAAAAAAAAAAAGAAGGGGAAGGAACCAGTGACACAGTCTCAGGAGACAAAGAGACAATGATTCATGTAACTCAGTGACAAACTCAAACAGAGTCACAGTAGCTGATACTCAACGTGAGGTTGGAACTTAAAGTTCATGGATAATAGTTATTTGGAGATTGGAAAACAATTTTACAGAAGGATGTTAGAGACATTCAGGACTTCATCAAAAATAGTTTCCCCAGGCATGCCTTACCAGCCCTGCTCCTGGGGCATGCTGAGCTGACAAACTAGTCTGGGCATGGTGGCACATGCCTGTAATCCCAGTGCTGGGGAGGCTGGAAAACAGGAGGATTGCTACAAGTCTGATCTGTGTAGTGAGACCCTGTACCAAATATATTATCAGAGAAAAATAAAGTTTGCACAATTAATAAGCTAGACTAGAATTGTTTAGGACCAATCAACAGTGAAATCTGTAGCAATATATGGATCAGTATCTTTAATCCAATCACTTATCTTTATGTCAGGCAGTCTTTCACTCTGGGATCACAAAGGACAAGTTATGGTTCATGTGAGTCCACTACTCTAGGCACTGGGCATTACTGATCTGTGGGAAGCAATGAAAGCGGGCAATGAAGCAGTTATTTTTAAATAATTTATTATTAAATTGTGGGCTCAAAATCTACTACCCATATTTCTAGTCACAGAGATGGATAACAAGGTCTGATAATAAGCTGGTATTTCAGAGCTGCAGACTGCTGTCCTTAGCCTTCCCCTTTCCCTACAATATTTGCTCCAGTTTTCTTCTGTGAGTCCTGCCTGTCACCATTATGTGGCCAGGAGAACAAGACCTGATCTCCCCAGCATTCCTCCTGGCCCACCAAAGAAAGTCAGTGAGGCGTCAGCTGGCTTTCATGAACAGAAGCTGTGGCCTTGTGCTCACAGGAAGTCTGGTCTTGAGTCCAATGCCTTCACCCGGTGATGGTGGACCTTGAAGAGTACAGAAGGCCAAAGAGCACCAGCCCTGGTCACATCCCTGGGTGCACAGCACTGTGATTCTGTAGGGTCAGTTGGACTCTGAGTCTCTGTTGGCTGCTGATCTCAGATGCCTCATGAACTGAGGCTTTGAGTAGGGCCTAAAGCCTGCAGTTTCCATGTTCTTCTGGGCTAAAGTGAAGACGCTGAGAGTCTATCTATGCAAAGACAAAGGGCAGATGGGGCAGGCTCACCCATTTGTTACTTTTTTAGGTTCCGATTAAGAGGCAGCTCTACTAGTTATTGTGTCTTGGACAACAAGGAAAGCCTCTGGAACAGCAGCGCTCCTGTGTGTGAACGTGAGTAGGGAAGCGCTCCTAGGGAAGCGCTCCTTCCTCCCTGCCCAACTTTGCCTCATGAAATCATCTATTGGCCAGTGATTTTATTCACCAAGATATTACTGATTTCTCACAGCAAGAGTTACTTTTTTAAATTCCTTTTTCCTAATGATCAGAAAAATGTTCATTTCAATCTTGACTTTATGAAAGTACCTTGCTAGTAATCTTTCTGGATATCACATGGTGAATATTAGGGGAAACTTTATAAAAACATTCAATACACTGGAAACTCAAGTATCCAACAAATGCAAACTTCTGGAGACACATACTACTGAAAGTAAATATATAACCATGCTTTGAATGATCACAAATCAGTACATTTTACACATAAGAAATTAATCATCGCTATATTAAGGCTCCTATGAGTTTATATGCACAACTCAGATAAACTTAGGTACCTGTTCCCAAATTCACATTAGATTAGAAACAAGTAGTTTCAAGGAGGGACCTCTTGCAAACATGTACACTAAGAGCATGAAGAAATAACAGCTGGTAGTTGGAGTCACAGGGAAGAAAGGTCTCTAGAGCCAGCCTGATGATACCACTGCATATTTGCTATTGGTATTGATGATAAGGGCCTTGAGTTACCACGAAACTTTTACTAGAGTTGCTGGTATGTGCTTCCAATTTTTCCCTCTAACTTAAGGTCTCCACAGACCAAAACACATATACCATGTACCTACTGTCAACCTGGGATAAGCAGCCAAGCAAATGGTTGTTTTTTTGTTTTTGTTTCAGTTTAAAAAAAAAAAAAAAAAAAAAAAAAAAAACTGATTAAAAGCTTAGCAATAACATAGGGCCAGGGCACCATTTTCATGTTTGATATCTTGAGTGAGACTCTAATAGAAGTTAAATCTCTTGTCTTTCTAGAAATCTCTTGTCCCGACCCTCCAGCTATCATCAATGGGAGGTACACAGGCATTTCTCCGGGAGATATTCCTTATGGAAAAGAAATAACTTACACATGCAACCCCCACCCAGACAGAGGGATGACCTTCAGCCTCGTTGGGGAGAGCACCATCCATTGCATAAGTGACAGTGAAGGGAATGGGGTTTGGAGTGGCCCTGCCCCTCACTGTGAACTTTCAGCTCTTCCTGGTCAGTACCAACTTCCTATGATCTACTGGGCTAATAATCTAAGCAAGAATCTCCATATTCTCACAGCAGCAGTCATTTTTGCTTATAAGCATGGCTTTATCATAAATGGTAGAGACAGAGTTACGTCCCAGGTGAATGACAGATGAGTTCTAGATGTACCACACTGGGCTCTAATTGGTAGCATTCTAGGTGAGCTTGGTAGTACCCATGTGTAGTGCCAGCTTCCCAGGAGGTTGAGACATAAAGATCTCTTGAGCCTAAAAATTCAAGGCCATCCTAACTCTTATTAGAAAAAAAAAAAAATAGCCAAAGTTGATACAGGCCAATCTAGCAACATTCTGGTGGCTTTCCTATGGGGTGAGAGTGTAAAATGATATGGAGATCCAGATTTCATAGACAGTATTTTCAAATAATTGAAAGTAAGTGTCAAAAAAATAATTCTTTTGTGACATCTTTACCACCCATTGTTGTCTTTATACCAAAGAAATGGGTATGGTGAGCAAAAAAACAAACATCAATGTCATAATTTACTTCAAAGCTAATACTACTACTGAGGCCATTAAAGAAACTCACGTCTAGGGCCCGGCGGGATGGCTCAGTGGTCTAATGCGCCTGCTTGGGAAAGCTTGGGTGGCTTCAGGGACCGTGGTTTGATCCCCGGCACCACATGCTGCTCCAGCCCTGCCCTCGGGGTGGGCTGAGCCGGCCATAAAAATGATTGAATAAACAAAGGTTGTGAAACAAGAAAAATAAATAAATTAAAAAAAAAAAAAGAAAAACCAAAATAGTATGGCACAATATTTATTTAAAAAAAAAAAAAAAACTCACATCTAGGCACAGATACTTTTTGTTAATTCCTAGCGTTTTGTGGGAGCCACTGGAAGCTGTTTGGTTCACTATGAACACACAGAGTTCAGAACCCTTGAGAAATGGTAGAGCTGTGCTCTCCACCTCTGGAGTATGGCCCCTGCACATGGTCATGTGGCTTTAATTGCAGTACCTAAGGACTGTAAGCTCATCTGTGGTGTGATGGCACACACATCCTCCAGGCAAAACAGAACAGCTTTGAATGGGTAGCTCAGGTACCTGTGGGGCTTCTACCTCTGTAGCTCAAGAATAGGGAGGATTATGTTACATCTGAGGTCTTCCACTCAGTAGCCTACACTAGAAAGGTTATGACTCACTTGTCTCAAGTCATCATGTGTCTTGAGTGGCCAGAGAAATAAGTGTTGACATGTTTACATGTGTGTGCTTAACCTGAGGTCTTCTTTTGTGTTTGTGTGGAGACATGTTCTTAGCGTGCCCACCTCCACCTAAGATCCAGAACGGGCATCACACTGGAGAGCATGCATCTTCTTACCTTCCTGGAATGAAATTCTTCTACACTTGTGACCCTGGCTTCGTGCTGGAAGGATCTGCCTTCGTATTCTGTACAGAGCAGAGAACCTGGAGCCGACTTGATCATTTTTGCACAAGTATCTGCTTTTTGGTATTTCTTATCCTGAGTTATTATGGAAAATGAGTGCACAAGGCTAATAGAGTGGAGTGATCTCTGAAATGGGGTTGGTTTAATAAAGTCTGAAAGATAGTGAGATGAGCATCAGCAGAAAGAAGATAACAAAGCCAGGAAGGGAGGCTGCCCAAGGAGCCAGCCGGGCAGTGCAGTTGGTGCATGGCATTGCTGTGATCCAGTGGGCATCGTGCACCACTTTTCTTTGCTTTACTGGCTTTTCCCTACTAGCTCTGCAGAACCTCAGAGGGCTACAGGTGCCCTTAGAAGGTAAGTAAATGGCTGGCAGCATACTTTGTTCTTGGAAAATTAAAGTCTGAAGCAAAACAGTACCTTGTCCTCCACAGATAAGCAGAAGAGGTAGAGAACAAACAATTCCTAGAATCTTAGTGTGAAGCCTCTTTGTAATTCAAAAGGCCAAAGCTGAAGTTTTTATTTTATCTGCTCCATGGAACAATTCTCCATGGATTATTTCCTTTATATCTGGTTCCTTACAAAGCCCACACCTGTTGGAAGGCTCTGCCCTTATTTTCTGTGCAGAGAACCTGAACCTGGCCTGATCATTTTAGCACAAGCACCTGATGTTTAAATCCTTAACAGTGTTCTCAAATAATGCTACAAACTGTGCCTTAAAAATAATATGACTACGGGCTGGGGAGATAGCTCAGTGGACTAAAGCGCCTACTTAGGCAAGCTTAGGCAAGCACAAGGACCAGGGTTCACTCCCCAGCACCACATGCTGTGCCAGCCCACCCTCTGTGAACACTGAGCCAGCCAGAGTCCAGGCATGGTGGTGCATGCCTGTAATCCCAGCTCTGGGGAGGCTGAAAGCAGGAGGATCACTATGACTCCAAGCTGTATAGTGAGACCCTGTATCAAACAAACATATTTTAAAAAAAAATCTGGTGACCATGGGTTGTTATTCTTATAGTCCTATAGAAGAGGAAGTAAGGGCGGAGAGCTCCAGTAACTAGCTTGTGAGTGGCTGTCCAAGAGCAGGCCTCAGTTCAGCTGCTGCTTTTAAACATTGCACCGACTAATGTCTTCTTAAATGTGGCTCCTTGGGTTTCCCAAAACAATGAGTGATTTTGCTTATTCTCTATTTATTGTCTATCCTGTCCTTATAGACATATGGGAGGCTATGGGCCTGGGTGGCATGGAAAGGGCCCTAGATTTGCCTGAATGTACTTCAAATGTCAGAGACTAGCCAGCCCCATGACGGGCCTTCCTGTTTTCAGAGACTTGGAAATCCTCCTCGTGTTCCCAAGCTCCTCATCTTCACCCAGAAAGTGAGGCCAAGCACAGCATGGTGGTTGTGCTTATCGGCAAGAACAAGCTGTAGTTTTTTGGTTTTTTTTTTTTTTTTTTTTTTTGTCTTTTTGAGACAGGGTCTCGCTGTGCAGTTCAGGCTGGTCTTGAGCTCACTTTTGTAGCCCAGGCTGGTCTCAAACTCACGCCGATCCTCCTGCCTCAACCTCCCGAGTGCTGGAATTACAGGTGTGCACCACCATGCCGGGCCCCAGGCTGTAGTTCTAACAGCTCTGCGCGCACCTGAAAGTTCCTCCCTCCTCACCTCAGCTACCTAAAGAGAAAGTGAAAATTCAGAAACTATTTCAAAGATACAAGTTGAACCTCTGGGAAGGTTCTTTTTCCAAAAATAAAAGGCTCGGTAACGTATTTTCTTGGCAGTGGCTGTCTTTTCCTTTACAAAAACTATCCTGTTGCCTTGCAGTCCTCTTCAAGGATGCTCAGCTTGCAGCAGTGTGCTTCCATCCTGAGCACTAGCAGAACCAGCAGCGACTTTGCTTAAAAGAATCTTCAGCTGCTTCCCACAGACTCTGATTCTTCTTAGAGAAGGGATCAAAGGTCTATTTTTAACAAATCTACTATAATAATCTAATGTAAGAGTACAATACCTTGAAGAAGTACAACTTTACCTTGCTGGTGCTTATAAAGAAAAAAATACTTCGACTTTTCCATTTTCAGACTATTAAAATGGAAGAGGAAGATTTGTTTAAAGTTGAAGGGGCAGCTAATCGTTGGGCAGGAAACACGGATCAAAAGATGACATAAAGGGCAAAGTAAATTAAGTATAATTGTGTGTCATTGGTTTTTAAATGTTTTTGTTTTTCTTTGTTGTTGTTGTTACTTTGTTTCCAAGTGATATTTTAAATTCAGACTCATGACTTACTTCTTTTATAGAAATGAGACAGAAACGTACTAAATCAAGAGCAAAACATGCCAGTGTGTGCTGTGTCCCTAGGGAGACTGAACCCCATATTATAGCCTTTAAGGAGTGGCTTCATTGGACCCATGGTCACCCTAACTTCTGGTCCTTCTACAACTTTCCAGTTACAAAGCTGCTAATGAACATATTCCACAGTCCTTTTCCATACATAAGAACTTAAAATCAGAGAATTTTAAGGCATAAATTGTTTAAGGTGAGAAAGGGCAAGAATACTTGGCTGAAAACATGCTGGGTCTTTATGGAAAGCTAAGTAAGTTTGGGATCGCAGATCTAATGTGGGTAATTTCTAGTAACAGCTCACAACAGCATAGCCATGTTTTTCTGATTTTTCTAATTTCAGAGGTGAAGTGCAGCCCTCCAAATGAGCTTACGAATGGCATCCTGGAGGTGTTCCAAATAAGACCAGAGTATCACTATGGAGATAATATAACTTTGAAGTGTAAGGATGGGTATACACTGGATGGCTCTCCCCACAGCCAGTGCCAGGCAGATGGCAGGTGGGCCCCTCCCCTGCCCAGCTGTGCATCGCGTGAGTACCAGGACATGGGCGATCATGGCCCCTTTTCAGCCACGGTAGTGTTCACACATTACCCATACGACACCAAGCCTGCTGTGATGTTTCTAGCACATACTAGGGAAGGACTTCGTGTACTATCTCAAAATAAGCCTTAGTGTCATATTGATTATGTCAAGCTGAAGTCACTGGCAAGTCTATAACTACAAAAAGAGCCATTTTATCAGAAGTAATTTTTTGGAAGAATCAGAGGTGTAGCTCAGAGGCGGAGCACTTACCAAGCCTGGAATCTGATCCTGTTATCACCAACAGAAATTATTTTAGGAAGGTTGGAAGGGTACCTTACCCATAACGAGGCAGGAAAATGATCTTCATCACTATATTCTAAATATTGGTGCTGTAAAATCCTAAATAAATAAATTCATTGGAGTGATTTTATTATTTGCATTAGTTTTCACATTTCACCAACTATGCATCTCTTGTGGATAGCACAGAATTGACCCTGATTCAGAGATCTAGTTGATCTCCCATGTCTTTCCAAGTCTATTGTTCTTTGTGTAAAAAGGATATAAACATCTTGTTTATGAATTTTTTTTTTTTTTGGATTTTGCTTTCTTGTGAAAGTCTTTAATTAATATGCAAATTTTTTAAAAC